>CM042428.1:19639707-19787207 GCA_023631565.1 Gymnocephalus cernua
TAATCATTATGTCGTGCTAGTTAACCTGCAGTTTCGTGAACAGAGCTTCTCTTAAAACATCCATGGCTTTATCTCTTATCCACGTTACAAGCTTTACAGCATACAGCCCTCGGATGTATCGTAAGATAAGTGTTAAACTCTAAACCCACATCGGCTCTTAGGGACACATAAGATATTAGCTACGTTAGCTAGCTACCTAGCTCCATTATTTAGCTTGAGCCCCGGCAGTATGGGGAAGCGCTAATGACGTTGCGTCCATGTAAAAGGCTTTACAGCATACTTATGATACATCCGAGGGATGAATGTATGTAGCTGTAGCTACATTCATCCATCGGATGTATCATAAGATAATAATACCATGGATGTATTAATAGAACACATGGTGAATTAGCTGCAGCCTCCAATTTGAACGTGCATTCAGTGAGTCCAACTGAGTTCAGCTCGACTCGCTGTATAATGCGGGCACCCATGTCAGAGCTTTCTTAAAGTTGTTTACCAAAATCTCTCACCTTGTTGTCCATGTTCCTTATGTCGTCTAAAACATCACCGAGGGAAAGTTCAGTCTCTGTCGCCAACGTTGATGTATCCATAGGCTAGCTAGCTAGCTGTTTCCCGCGTTAGCATTCGGGCTAGCACTGCTAGCCTAGCAGTCTTGAGCGGAGGACAGTCTGTTGACGGTCGACAATGTCTTTCTTGGTATCTTTGTCCTACCTTGCGTTATAACACCGCCGGTGAGGTGTAGTCAGCATATGTTTTAGTCAATGGCAGTATTTTAGTTAGAATTTGGGACCAAAACGAACGGAGCTAGAGAATGTTGTGCCGGTCGCGTGGCGTGCACTGTTCGCCGGTGTACATCCGGAAGTTAGGACAGCCTTCCCCCTACTGGCGCGGAGGTGTAACGGTTGGCTTTGTACACTGAACTAAGCCTGTTAGAAGTGAAATGAAGAGGTGAATTTTCATAGTTGTGAAAATCGTTGTAAGATAGACTGTTGTTTTAACCCTAACAAAGTTTGTTTTCTCGAGATTTTGTTTTTGTTTTCTCGAAATTTCTTTTTTTTGTTTTCTCAAGATATTTTTTTCATGGATTTTTTTTTTTTTTTTGCCTAAGACACCCTTCCATTTAACCCGGGGAATGTGGCTCCATAAGCGGATAGAAATCTGCCGTTTCTCCCTCTACTTCTCCGGTCAAATACTTGGAAAAAAATCCCACAACATCCCCGAGCAAAAGGCTCCATGAGCAGATAGGTCTGCCGTTTCGTCCTCCTCTTCTCCGGTCAAATACTCGGGAAAAATCCCACTAAAACAGCGTTCAATTTAACCTGGAGAAGAGAAGGGAGAAACGGCAGACGTCTATCCGCCCATGGAGCACATTCCCCGGGTTAAATGGAAGGGTGTCTTAGGCAAAAAAAAAAATCCATAAAAATAAAATCTTGAGAAAACAAAAAAAATAAATCTCGAGAAAACAAACTTTGTTATAGATAACGAATTAATACGTTGTTATCACGAGATAACAGTGCATAAAAACCCCCACAAAACTATTGTTTTTTAGCAAAATTGATATCAGCCTAAACATATATATATATTTTCTTGCTATGCTGTTTATCTTACTTAGCTACATTTTATAAGACCAATCATTTGAGCTGGTTTGAATAAACATTTTCAAATCGCACTCAGAACAACCAAAAACAACTAAACGGTAACGTTGTGTGGAGGTTACAGCGCAACCACAGGATAACGTTTGAGTTGGTTGGTTTCCCTAACGTTTCGGTAACGTTATAACCATGAGGAAACGTTACCTCAACGTTAGTTTTTGGTTTGGTTCGAACTAACCTTTAGATAACCAAAAACTAACGTTATTTAACGTTCCCGAAACGTTTTGTGTTAGTGGGGATAAACTCTTTGCATAAACTCCTATGGGAGCTATACTAGCTAGCTTCTAATGTGTCAACAGTTAGCTAGCTAGTGTAATGTGGGTGCAGGTTCTTTAAAGATGAAATGCCCAAAACCGTTTCAACAGCAGGCAAGAGTTTTATTCATTTCACAACTTTAGCTTTGAATGGCGATACAGGTTAATATTAAAATACCTCAAAACAGTGGCATAGTTCTCAACACTCTGCTCCAGCTCTACCGGTCTAGGATCAGTTACTACACGAGAAAATTAGACGAACATCAGCGCATCCACACACCTTCACACGTTAATGAAGCCTAAATGCTTGAGAGAAAGCAAACTGCCTCCCGCTGCCAGGTACTCAACGTCCAGCAAAGATTACCCTCCAGCTGAGCTTGACGCTTCCTTATGCCGTCATCAGCAGCAGGCCCGGCTACCGTGCGGTCAATCACACCTGTAGCGGCAGCACCTCACACTAGCTCGGCAGCTAACGTTATTTACGATCAATTTCCTTTTTATATTAAGTAGGTATACAATCTACTAGCACAACTTATTCAATGACCGAATCATGTAAGCCCACCAATTATTTGATACAATAGATGCTAGCTAATCGGAGCTAGGTTAACTGCTTAACTGCTATCGATATTCAAGGGCAATCCTCTATTAACCAACACATCAATAAACTATACTTCAACAAGATAGGATATAATGACAACTCAACAACTGACGACCACGAAAGTTGTAGCTAGGCTTCATGTAGTTACTCTGACGACAGGTCTACAACCTAAAGACAAACATTGCCCACATTAATGATGGCATAGGCTAAGTTAGTAACGCTGTGCACGCTTCACTCTCCTGAAACGGTGAAGGCGGGTCATTCACAAAGTGTCAATAATCAAGTGTCAATTGTGTGTTGTTATTATAAGAACACATAATAATGTATTTCGGGATAAAAGGACCAATCAAGTCTAAATTTATACCTACTTTTCAGAGCTCCAGTGATCACAATCAGTACCGTTTTCTACGTGTCTCACGGGGTCGTTTATAGAGCTTATACCTAGGAGAACTACCTATGCTTATACCCATAGCTTAAAAGCTACCCAATATAAACAGGAAATCATGAACATCAACATTTAACCACTCAGATAAAAATGTATAGATACTTATATAACAATTGGGTTCTATCAAATTATTTATTTATTTTGGATTGTGCGAGACTGCAGTCTAGTTAGGTTTAGGCAAGTGAGTGCTGGGGTTAGGGTCAGATTGGGGTAAGCCAATCAAATGTAGAGTAGGGCGGGACCTTATATACTATGTATGGGCGGGACGCGAAATTACGAATCCCACTATGGGAACGCCAAGACCCGCCCTTCAATCACTACTATTGGCCAGGAATCCAAGGTAACGTGACCCCATTTGTTCATGTCCTATCCCCTGACCAATCCGCTATCCTAACCTTAACCACTCGAGGTGAAATGCCCTACCCCAACCAATCGAGCTGCTTCGGAGGGCGGGTCTTGGCGTTGCCATAGTGAGATTCGTAATTTCGCGGGCGGGACATGCCTTCACCATCCTGGGAAAAAATACTCGCGTTCGGCCGGTTTATAATCAAAGATTCTTTATTATTACTAATAACAATTACTGGTTCTAAATAGTCTCTGCTTATAAAAAAAAGAAAGACGTTTTAGATCCGAGTTCATAGAGAATCTTTGTTATAACACATCCATGCGTTCGGCCCACATGTATTTGTCTGTCTTTGTTTTTAAACTCTGGCTCTCTCTTGTGGAGCGGGGGGAAATGTTGCTTTCAACTGCTGTCTGGAAAATAAAACATTTCAGTGTTATAATGCACTGGTGTTTACATTTTAACATCAAGTATTCAGTAGTGGTTGAATTTAGTTTTTTTGCCTATAACATCCAAATCTGTATGGCCATTATTTTCTTCCATACTTGCATAATGTTTTTAAAAGGCAGAAAAAAAATTAATTTGAGTTTTCCTTTTTCACAACTGCAGCACTAAGAGAGCAAACATGTCCCTGCGAGATCGTCTGTTTCAGAGTTTCAGAGCGGCAAGACTACCTACTTGTATGAACATTATAGTTAAATGTTCATTTTGCCTACATTTGTTCAGCTTTGTTGGCCTTGTTTTTAGCTGTGTCTGTTTTCTGTCGTCCTGTAAAGTATTCTTGAAACTGTTTAACTTTGAGAGCAAAGTTCCTCTCAGTATTTCTTTAACTGTCTATGGTATTCCCACACCTGGCCAATAGAGCTGATTGATCCGAGGGGAGGAGGAGCAAACTAGTGAAAATATGAAGTCAGACTACCAGACTCCATTTTACACTCGACAGAGCAGTGGGAGGAGAACAGACTGGCTGAGGCAAGGTGAGTGTTACTAAATAATAAAGATTACTCTCACTGTTGATTAAGCTGCTGTTTTTTTCCGATTCATTGTGTAGTTTGTTGTACTGCATGTCAAAAAAATATCTCCTCAATTAAAAAATCCGCGGCCTAGAGTCCAAGGCGACGTCTTCTTCTTCCTTTTTTCATTTCCTGGTTTTTGAGCCATCACATGTGGCACGCCTAAAGTGGAGAGTTGGAGTTAACACAGGCAGCGTTTGCTTTAGCAAAGCTCTTCAAACTCATATAGAAATAGAAGGTTAGTCCAGATGGAGCACGATTGAAATATCAGCTGAACATAGTGTACTGTCAAATCACAGTTTAAACCTCTTCAATCTAACCACTGAGTAGACCGAATAGGGCCCAAAGAAAACGGACTAACTAAATATTTAGTGCACCATTGTGGATCAATAATGGTCGAGGGTCACTTAGCCTTTCTGGACTGTCTGGAAAACAAATTCAAAATCCAAGGTCCATCAGTATTCTCCCCTGTCATGCAACACTGTAAGTACATGGAAGTTTGAATCATGTCATTCTAAAATGATTTAAAATGTAAATAATTCATGTTGTCTGATTTATAGTGTACATCTCTGTTTTTAAATAGTTATTATTGAAGGAAAGAAGAAGATGATCAATGTAACAGCTGATTCCAAACTGTAGTGTATATGTAGGGAAAGAGCTGCAGGCAACTTTTGAGCTTTGGTTTGGTCACGTCTAATATGTTATACAGATGTATAAAGAATGTGTTTATTTCCATAGAGAGACAAAGAGGACTCATGGTTCTGTTGAGGAGCTCCTGTCCTGCTGTGCTCTGTGTCAGGATGTCCTGAAGGATCCGGTCTCTACCAGCTGTCGACGCTGGTTCTGTGGACAGTGCATCACATACTGGGACCAGTCTGCTTCATCAGGAAACTCCCCCTGTCCCCAGTGTGGAAAAAGATCCCAAACAAACGGCGCTGTACAAAGTAAGACTGTACTTCTGCCTGCTGATGGCATTATGTCTGAAAACAGGATTATCCTTGTGTTTTTCAGCACAGTCAATAAAGGGGAATTTCTGTAATTTACAACCCCAAATCAGAAAAAGTTGGGACAGTATGGAAAACACAAATAAAAAAAGAAAGTAGTGATTTCTAAATGTACTTTGACTTGTATTTCATTGCAGACAATACAACGGCACATAATTTAATGTGTTCCTCATGATTTGTATTGTTTTTTTTCTTCAAAAAAAACAAATTATCCTATTTTGGTTCTTGCAACACATTTAAAAAAAAGTTGGAACAGTAAAGCATTTACCACTTTGTAATGTTGCCATTCCTTTTCACAACACTTAAAAGATGTTTAGGGACTAAAGACACCAAGTGATGAAGTGTTTCAGGTGTAATTTTGTCCCATTCTTGCTGCAAACAAGTCTTAAGGTGGGCAACAGTACGGGGTCTTCGTTGTCGCATTTTGCGCTTCAAAATGCGCCACACATTCTCTATTGGAGACAGGTCGGGACTGCAGGCAGGCCAGTCAAGTACCCGTATCCTCTTCCTCCGCAGCCAGGACTTTGTAATGTGTGCAGAATGTGGTTTTGCATTATCTTGTTGAAATATGCATGGACGTCCCTGGAAAAGATGTCTTCTTAAAGGCAGCATATTGTGCTCCAAAATCTCTATGTACTTTTCAGCATTAATGGTGCCATCACAGATGTGCAAGTTACCTTTTCCAAGGTAACCGTCTGGAGGATCCTTTTCTTCTTTGGTCCTGAGCACACGGCGTCCATTTCTCCCAAATAATACCTGAAATACTGATTAATCTGACAACAGTACACGTTTCCACTGTGTGATGGTCCATCCCAGATGCCTCCGAGCACAGAGAAGTCGACGGCGCTTCTGGACACTGTTAACATAGGGCTTCCTTTTGGCACAGTACAGTTTTAACTGGCATTTGTGACTGTAACTACGTATTGTGGTACTTGACAAAGGTTTGCCAAAGTAGTCCTGAGCCTATGTGGTGATATCGCTTATAGATGAATGACGATTCTTGATGCAGTGCCGCCTGAGGGATCGGAGATCACGGTTGTTCAGCTTAGGCTTGCGCCCTTGTCCTTTACGCACTGAAATTCCTCCTCATTCCTTGAATCTTTTAATTATGTTATGCACTGTTGAAGGTGAAATAAGCAAATATCTTCCTATCTTTCTTTGGGGAACATTGTTTTTAAACATTTCAATAATTTTCTCACGTATTTGTTGGCAAACTGGCGCTCCTCGGCCCATCTTTGCTCCTAAAGGACTAGACCTTTCTTGGATGCTGCTTTTGTACCAAATCATAATTACAATCACCTGTTGACATCACCTGTTTAAAATCACATCATTATTTAACCAATTTACCTGATTACTAGCCTTTAATTGCTCCTGTCCCAACCCTTTTTGGAATGTGTTGCAGGTCTGAATGAAAGGATGTATATTTACAAATTAAATTAAGTTGACCAAACAAAACATGAGATTTTTTGTTCACATTGTCTGCAATGAAATGCAAGTCAAAGTACATTTAGAAATCGCTACTTTTTTTTTTTTTTTTTTTTTAAATTGTGTTTTCCATACTGTCCCAACTTTTTCTGATTTGGGGTTGTATTACCTGGACCCCTAGTTTCCTATGCGTTTGTGTTCTCCCTCAATAATGGACCAATTTCAAAGGTTTTTGTTCCCATTAGTCACTTAGACACAAATGCATGGGGAAATAGGGTCCATGTTGAAAAAAGTACCTAATTTTCCCTTTTTAAGATTTTTATAAACATCAGGAAATAAAAAAAGGCTTTATTGTTTTTGTTTGTAATGTTGGTCATAAAAATAATGACCAGATTCTCTAAATGTTCGTCTTTGAAACATTTTGTTTCAGCAGATGGTGGTCTGCAGGAAGTTTTAGACGTACATGAGATTAGACTGAAGAGATGTAAATGTGTGACTGAAGGAACTGATAAAACGAGAAGTGAAACCCTCAAAAGGATCTACACTACGCTCTACATCACAGAGGGACATAGTGATGAGGTTAATACCCAACATGATGTAAGGCAGCTTGAGACAGCTTCCAAGATGAAGACCACCACCCAAGACACTCCAATCATGTTCCGCGACGTATTTAATTCCGAACTTGACGTATCGCCAAGCATCAGAGTCGTCCTGACGAACGGCATCTCTGGCGTTGGAAAGTCCTTTGCAGTGCAGAAGTTCACTCTGGATTGGGCAGAGGGCTTGGAAAACCAAAATGTCAGTCTGATGATTCCGCTTCCATTCAGGGAGCTGAACTTGATCAAAGATGAGCAGTACAGTCTTCTCACGCTGATCCAGCTTTTCCATCCCACATTAGAACAGATTGAACCAGACAAGCTTAGCGCCTGTCAAGTTATGTTCATCTTTGACGGCCTGGATGAAAGCAAAATCTTACTGGATTTCCAGAACAATGAGGTTATTTCTGATCTCACACAGAAGTCATCAATCAACGTGCTGTTGACTAACATCATCCAGGGGAATCTTCTTCCCACGGCTCTCATCTGGATAACTTCCCGACCTGAAACGGCAGGTCAGATCCCTTCTGCATGTATTGACAGGGTAACAGAAGTACGAGGCTTCGTTGCGGCCAAGAAGGACGAGTACTTCAGGAGGAAAGTCACTGATGAAGAGATGGCCAGTAGAATCATCTCACATGTCAGGGCATCCAGGAAACTCAAGATCATGTGTCTGATCCCAGTCTTCTGCTGGATCACTGCTACAGTTCTGGAAGACATGTTCACTAAAGACCAGAAAGAAGAGCCGCCCACGACCATGACGGACATGTACTCGCACTTCCTGCTGGTTCAGACAAAGCGGAATGATGAAGAACAGGAGACGAGCCCATACGAGCTGAGGGAGGCGGACTGGGAAGCTACTTTGAAGCTGGGGAGGCTGGCATTTGAACAGCTGGAGAAAAGAAACTCCTTGTTCTACCAAGAAGAACTGGAACGGTGTGGTCTTGATTTGACAGAGGCCTTCTGCTTAAGAGTTTGTTCATCGTTTCTCAAAAAAGAGCGCGTGGTCTTCGACAAAACCGCCTACTGCTTCGTTCATCTGAGCGTTCAGGAGTTTCTGGCCGCAATCTACATGTTCTACTGTTACACCAACAGGAACATGGAGGTACTGAAAGACTTCCTGGGAAAAGACTGGGACAGTGACAACAGTGATGGCAATGCTCATGATTACCCATCCCTGAATGACTTCCTGATAAGAGCAATGAAGAAATGCCTTGAAGTTGAAAATGGCCAAATGGACATGTTTGCCCGCTTTCTCCACGGCCTCTGTCTGGAGTCCAACCGGAGATCCTTAGGAGGCCTGCTGGGTCAGACAGAAAGCAGTCCAGAAACCATCCAGAAAGCCATCAACAACCTAAAGGAGATGAAAAGTGATGCGATGCCTCCTAACAAAAACGTCAACATCTTCCAATGTCTGATGGAGATGAACGATCACTCGGTACATCAAGAGATCCTAGAGTTCCTGAAGTCAAAGAGCAGATCACAGAAGAAACTCACTGAGATCCACTGCTCAGCTCTGGTCTACATCCTGCAGCTGTCGGAGGAGGTTCTGGATGAGTTGGACCTGCACCAGTACACCACAACACTTTGGGGACGAGAGAGACTGATTCCAGCTGTGACGAACTGCAGAAAGGCTGTGTAAGTCCATATGTAATTCACTTTTAAATTAGTGTAGAGTAGTAGGTAACTTCTTCCAGTAAAAACTAAAAACTATTTATTATACTTTAAATTGTCTTCCCCTTGTGTTTTTTTTTTTGCAAAATGTCAGTTCTATTTTGTCATAGATATTCTTGAGCTGTTTCAAATGCAACATTTTAGTTATCAGTGAATGCAGTAAAGTCGTCATTAGCATCTTGTCATTACACAAGTACTTTCAGCACGGTTTCTTTTATAGTCAGACATACAAATAGTCCCTGATTATTATTTTACCACTATTAGGGCTGGGCGATAAAACGATAACGATATGTATCGCGATAGACATGTAATCAATATCAATAAAAAATGCGCTCGATAAAAGTTCGATTTTTTTTTTCTTCGTCGGAAGAAACCAGAGGTTTCAAAGCAAGTTTGGTTGCATGAACAAAGGCACTCGCTCTCTGGTAGCCTAGCAACGTAGGGAGTGACACGCTAACAGCCAATCATGTAACAGTATTGTGTTTGGTTGCGCCATATCGTTGTCTCGTGTTGGATTCTTCAATAACAGAAGCGGCGTGGAGTGATAAGTGGAAAATGCGTGAAGCAGCGAGCGCGGAAATTCTTGATGAAACGGGAAACGTCAGCTCGCCAATATGGCAGTTTTTTGGATTTTATAAGTCTGACCGTAGTCAGACCAATGTCGTCTGCACCGCAAACCTGTTTTACCACTTTAGCCGCGCTCACCCTTTCGAGCACAGCCGTGTTCGCCAGCAACGTCCAACAACATCTGCAGCTGGAACCCCGCACAAGCAGCAGAGCACCACGGAGAGGTACTCTCAGTGCCTTATGACGGTAAAAGCTAAACGGTACAAATAAATAACGGAGGCAGTGGCATATCATATAGGCAAAGACATGCTTCCGCTGAGCACTGTTGAGAAGCCAGGTTACCACCCCCCCACCATGTACGGTTTAGGCTGTACCGTGACTGTTAGACGGAGAAAAATAATAACTGTTACTGTGCTGTATCACGTTAGTTTTTTATGTTACAGATGTAAAGTCTACCTCAGTTTTATTTCAATTTCTCCTATGTTTACAAAACACTGCACATATTTTAAAACACTTCATTCACCAGAAGTGTTCATTGTGATTTTAGACTTATGTTTCCATTTGAATTATTTGAGTGTTTTCCATGGTTGTGTTGACATTTCTGCTTATATAACTGAGAGGATTATAATCGGAGGAAGGTTAAGCTTAAAATAAAAACGTTTAAATTGAATAATTTTTTTCTCCTGGTCCTTATTTTAAATGGGTCATAAAAAATATCAATAATTATCGATATCGACTGATATGAAACACTTATATCGTGATACAGTTTTCAGCCATATCCAGGGCTCGAGAGTCCTCCGCGCAGCCTCGCCGCACCTCCGCGTAGCCCCGCCGCACCTCTGCGCAGCCCCGCCGAACCTCCGCGCAGCCCCGCCCCCATTCACACACACGGCCACCGTGCAACACGAGAGACACGGCATCGGTTTACACTGCGACATTTGTCTACAGTTTTAATTGTTATTAACACAGCTGTATATCGTTAAGCATGAGAGGGAAACCTGTATTTGTAGCAGTGTTTCCGCTGCTAACTGTGTTACTGCGGCCGCCGCACGGCGGAAAACACAGACGAAGTTATTGAATGTAACTAACTTCAGACGGGGCCTGCCGCAGTGACGATACAGACATTTCATACACAAGACGTGTGTAACGCCGCTGACCCGCCAAAGCATTCGACCCGTGCTGGACCTGTTCATAGTGAGTCAGCCGTCACTCTGTGAGTAGCATACACTTCAGTCTCTCTCTCTCTCTCTCTCTCTCTCTCTCTCTCTCTCTCTCTCTCTCTCTCTCTCTCTCTCTCTCTCTCTCTCTCTCTCTCTCTCTCTCTCTCTCTCTCTCTCTCTCTCTCTCTCTCTCTCTCTCTCTCTCTCTCTCTCTCTCTCTCTCTCTCTCTCTCTCTCTCTCTTATATATATTTTGATAGGAAAGCTGAAGACATGAAAGGGGAGAGAGGGGGGGAATGACATGCAGTAAAGGGCCGCAGGTCGGAGTCGAACCTGTCCCGCTGCGTCGAGGAGTAAACCTCTCTATATATACCACCTGAGCTATCCGATATATATTTTAAATGTATCCTAGGCTATTTATTTCAGATAATTTTCATTTACATGTGTTGCAGCTGTATATTTTCAAACTGAGAAGTAAACCAGCTGTCTTTGCATTTTATTTTAATCACAACCTGTTTTCATAAAAGAGCTTGTGAAAAGTGGCTTTAACTTAAAAAAGAACATTTAGCCCACTTAGTCCACAGAGATATGATTTTGAGTCCTGGACTAGTGGAAGACCTGATAAGAATCAGTGTGTGTGTGTGTGGGGGGGGGGGGCAGTTTGGAGAATTTTGATTTTCTTTTTTTTTTTTTTTTTAATTTTGATGCTAGGGAGTGTGGCAAGCTGGTACTGTCATTGGTTTAGGAAAGGCTAAAGGGGAAGAAGGCCAAATTACAGGTGTTGTCCATCTGAGGGGCAGAGGACAGCAGGGGGGGGGGGCTATAAGACTTTGAGCCATGAAATGTTAGATCTCAGTTCAGGGAAGCACTTTGATCTATTTTGAAATGTTTTACTTAAAGGTATAGTGGTCGCTGACAGGTTTAATAGGCGTTCCCTCTTGGGAGCAGGTAGGGTGTTGTGCATGTGCATTTTTTCAAAAAGTGGAGAGGGCGGTTCTTTTCTAAAATTCAGGAAAATCCTCCATTATACCTTTTGAAATGGTTTAGTTTGGCAGCTCAGTGAAGCACCAAACTTTTTTTGTTAATATTTTTATATGCAGTATGATTGTGTTTCAACTAAAAAGTATTTACCTACACCTTATTCTTGTTTAAAATCATTTACATAATATGAATGAATGTATATGGAGCGTGATAAAAAGGTAACCTTGAAATTGTGGCGTTAACGGCGCTGCGAGGAAAAATTTGGGTGCACCTAAATTGTGTGCTGGTGCACCTAAATAAAGTTAGGCGCACCAGTGCAACCAAGGCAAAAAGTTAGTGTGGAGCCCTGATATCGCCCAGCCCTAACCACTATGCTTAAGAGCAGGACTCCCTGGATGAAGAAGATCTCAATGGGACCTTCCTGGCTAAACAAAGGACACATAGAAATACAGAGTTTTAAAAAAAAAAAAAAAAAAAAAAAAAAAAAAGATGCTGATACACTAATAACATTTTTCTGATAATGTCATGTTGAAATAAATAATACTTTATTGGAGCAGGTAGCCGACAAAGAGAGATCCTCTTTTCAACTGTAACTGTAAACATAGTTTTCTAATCAAGATGACCTCATGATAACTTTGTGGAGACGGACATGGGATCAGATCACACTGACAGACTGTGGACATTACTACTCTCTCACTTCACCTTTTAAGATTCAAGCAAAATAAAAAAATGACAAGTCTGCAGGTATGACAAAGACATAATTATTGTTTCATGTGAAACATAAATGTAAGCTCAGCTCAACCACTGACATGGAGAGCCAATGTTAACCAGAACAGGATATGTCGAACTGTTTTGTCATCCAGTGCATGATAGTTACATATTTTGTAATGTATGTGTCATAACAGACTTTCTGGCTGTGGAATCACAGATATGAGCTGTGAAGTTGTGGCCTCTGCTCTGCAGTCCAACCCCTCCCATCTGAGGGAGCTGGACCTGACTGACAACAACCTGGAGCAATCAGGAGTAACGCTTCTGTCTGCTGGACTGGAGAGTCCCAACTGTAAACTGGAGACACTAAGGTCAGTTTCAAATCCTTGACTTAGTTTCACATACTTGGTTCATACATTTTCTGGGTTTGCCTGAGCACGAAGAAATATAATTTCCTGCGACATGTTGACATGTTCTGTTTTTCAGGATGGCTAAACAATTAGTAAAGTAACAAAAAGTTGAGAAAAGAAATGATTTGACAGTTTTTTAGCGTTCACATACTCGCATTGTGGTCCCATCAGTCAGTGAACATGATATCAGTACTGATGACTGATGTACTGAAAACAGGCTGCAAACAAAACAGTTTGAGCTTGGATCATGAATTGATTTGTATCTACATTATGATGGTCCACAATAACAGAATGACAACGTTACTTGTTTAGGAAAAAGCATATTGATTAGGGCATAGTAACGTTGAGCTACACATTACACTGAAGAGATCTGATCGGACAATAAATGTATTTCTATCTACATCGTTCTTTATCCAGAATGATGGGCTGCAGTTTGTCAGAGATCAGCTGTGCTTCTCTGGCCCTAGCTCTGAAGACCAACCCCTCCAGTTTGAGAGAGCTGGAGCTGAGTAACAACAAGCTGCAGGATTCTGGAGTGAAGCTGCTGTGTGGTTTTCTGGAGACTATACACTGTAGACTGGAGACTCTGAGGTCAGACATAATTTTTTACTTCTGTGCTGAGATTAGATTTTGTGAAAGTTATGGTGACACTACTCTATATCGACAATATAAGATCAATTGCTTTTTCAGTCCACTAGATGCAAAATTGAAGTGAGATGAAGAAACCAGTGACATTTCTTTTTTTAGACAAAACAAAGTTTTACTTTTTGAAGTTGGTGGGGAAAAAAGGTAATGAATTGCAATATCTCACAATATGTTTAAAAAACGCATTAATATCGTATTGTGACATAAGTTTTGTGATATCGTATCATGATTCCTACCCCTAGGGTAAATCGAGACAGCTAGCTAGTCTGTTTCTCCCATCTCAGTTTTCTGTTCCACAACTAAAACAACCGTTTGAACATACATACGTTCCACCAAAACAAGTTCCTTCCTGAGGCTATTTTGCAGCGGCACCGTGGCTCTGTCCGGTGCTTAGCGCCGCCCAAGACAATTGTGATTAGTTTAAAGAAATGCCATTAAACCAGAGCACGTTTTCCTCCAACCCCGGAATGCTGTGTAGACTAGCCACACCGGTCTGGCAATGCAAGACTATGGTGACACTAAACTGCAGACAAAAGGCTATTTTACTGATCCACACTGAGAATCTAAATGTACTAAAGTCTTTTTTTCTTCTTTTAGTGGTTTAGTTCATTGACTGTGGCAGGGCAATGTTGAGCTGTAGATTTAAATATAAGTCATGTAAATGAATATCACTCTGTTTTTGAAAGAATTATAAAGCTATAGGATGTACAGACTGACTAGTTTAAACTGAAGATTCTTTAATGTTATGATTCCACTATTCCTAAAATAAATATTGTAGGCACATTTTCCTTACATTCTCCCAAAATGTATCCGGACATATTTGTTATCTTTTAAAAACTTTGGGATATCAAATCTTGCATCAATTTCATTTTTTTTTTTTTTTTTAAATTGTGTGTTCGTACTGCAGCGTCCAGGCTCTGTACAAATAAATGAGGTACTACTGAGCTCTGGAAGCCCACAGACTGCTACGATAATTTGTTCCTCTATTTCCTATTCAAAAACATCAGGACATCAGAAGAATCTAAACACTGATAGTCTTTTGCGACACAGTGTTCAATTAATATTACTGGGACCTCCTTTTTTCTCTTTTGTATTTTTACAGTTTTTAACCTGCATCCAGTTGGGTTCAGGTGTTTGGATTTTCCCTTTTTTAAACTTCGACCTTCTAAACCTTCTTCTGCTTTGAACAGATAATCAAACATTGTAAGATGTTTAAGCAGGAACATTGTCTTCTAAAGTTACATCATTTATTCTTTATTCAGATTGAGGAGGTGCAATTTGTCAAAGATCAGCTGTGGTTCTCTGGCCTCGGCTCTGAAGTCCAATGCCTCCCATCTGAGAGAGCTGGACCTGGAGAACAACAAGCTGGAGGACTCGGGAGTGAAGCTGCTGTGTGATTTTCTGAAGAATCAACACTGTAGACTGGACACTCTGAGGTCAGTTCACCGACTCTCTTGTTAGTATTGAGATCTTATCTTTAATTAACCTTTGAACACAATGTAAGTACATTCATAACTTGCATCCATACATTTTCTTTCCATCATTTTTCTTGTACTAAATTTAGTCTGCATTTGCAAAAGACAGGCTTATCTCAAGGAAACTGTAGAAAATGTCCACTCTGGTAGTTGTAGTAAATTAATGTTTCTAATTTTTGGTAAAGGGTCACATCGTCTGCATACAGACGATCATCTGAACGGTTTGTTTAAATGTGATGGAGTTAACTTTCTGAAGTGCTTTCTTAAATAATAAAATTGAAGTCTGATGTAATGATGATCCACAATGACAAAGTCACTCTACTCATTGTATGGACAAGTTAATTGATAAATGAACTAAGGACATAGTAATGTCAAGCTACACATTTAAAACCTGAACACATCTGATCGAATAATCATTTTTTAATGTATTTTTTTATTCAGATTGTGGCACTGCGGTTTGTCAGAGATCAGCTGTGCTTCTTTGGCCTCAGCTCTGAGGTCCAACCCCTCCAGTCTGAGGGAGCTGGAGCTGAGTCTCAGCAAGCTGCAGGATTCTGGGTTGAAGCTGCTGTCTGCTCTTGTGATGAGCCCACGCTGTAGACTGGAGACTCTGAGGTCAGTGAGGGGGCCAACTCAGTCCATGCTGGTTCAGCAGTATTTTAATAAACACATGGAGGTTAATGTGTTTCTAACAGTAGGGTATCCCTCCAGTTCTACCTTCAGCACAACAAATCAGTGATTTTCCCCCTTTGAGTGCAGTTTCTCCTTTTTCCTTTCATCATATGTTTCTTTTCTTTCATTCTTCCACAAACCATAAAATGCAAGCTGACAATGCAAAGCCAAGCAACATTTTACAGTCGGTTGCCACTTTTGAACAGACAAGTGGGATTTTACAGGAGAGTGAAAACGTTTGTTTTCTATTGATGTTTTTGGATCTAGACTGACTAGTTATTTCCTCTAATGCAGGCTCAGAACATCGGCTGCAGTCAGTTGTAGTTTTTTGCAGAGAAGATGTGATGCGATACAAAGCATTAGATCAGTTGGCTCACGACAGGACTCTGAGGCTGGCTTACTCAAAGAACAAACAGTTATTTTAAACTTGAGCCATAACTTTTGGGATTATGTTTTATCTCTACAGGATCAATGGCAAGATTATTAGACAGATGGCAAGTTCAGCTGAGAAACACAAAAAAAGTGAGTATTGAAAAAATTAGTATGTCCTCATTGTATAACAAAAATATTTGTTAATTACATTTTTGTTCGAGCTGAAAATATTGAAGAATTTTGCCTGCTAATGTTTCTGACCCCGATTCATGTTTTCATTGTTCTTTCTCCTTCACTTCTCTCCATCAGATGACTCCGGTGTCAAACTGGATGTGAAAACAATACTGGCCGAGGATTACAGAAAGGTGAGAGAGGAGCAGTTGTACAGTGTGAAGTATATTTATTGACATTTCACCACTGAACAAAATGTAATGAATTTGTACCAAGTGAGCAGAGGGCGAGTAGTTGTGGTTTGTTTTCATTTAACTTGACTTCTATTAAAATAACTCACTTTGTGCCTTTTCTTAATTCCAGGCTCCATTATCCTTCTCACCTGAACACACAACTGAATGTTCATACAGGTAATCCTATAATATGACAAAATGCTATTCCAACGTCTTTCATGGTTCGTTAAGTTGTGCCACTGGTCTGTGGCGAGCTAGTCGAAGCTGAACGCTGTAGGTCGAGTAATCAGAACACACCCAGCGGTCACAGCAGTATGGCCCCGGACCTCATTTACAAAACAGTGTAAAGTCCATATAAAAAAAGAATCTGATTCATTAAACTGTGCACACACCATGCACGCTAATTTCTCTTTATTTCATATTACATATTCTTCTTCAAACAAAATAAATGGTGAGAGGCTGATGGCTGCAGCAGCTGTTAATGCAGGCAGTTCAACAAACTGAACAAACAGGTCAGACATGGAGGTGGATGCTTTAAAGGCGTTGCAGCCAGCTCAACCCCAGAGAATGAACTGGTGGAGGCATGCAGACACCATGGCTGCATTTAGATATATTTTGCCTTTCATTCACACACTGATGGCAGCGAGCTACCACACAAGGTGCTGGCCACACCATCAGGAGAAACTTGGGTTTCCGGTACTGGTTCAGGTGGCTTAAACGCAGAACAGGAAGAGGCGACATTGCAGCTATGATGACCTGAGGGTGGCTGATGAGGAAATAAGATGCAGGTGAGGGCCAGGCAGAGCAGATTAGGGAAGTGGCAACAGGTGTGAAGATGGACAGGGCAGTCAGGTGATGGGGAAAGGAGGGAATGTCTGAGGGCATCTGGTGGATGGATGGAAAATGGCAATGAAGGGGTCCGGGGATTTGGGTACTTCTCATTTCCCTCATATTGCATCCCTGGCTCCTCCCCTTGCCCCCCTTCCTCACATCTTGGTCCGTCCCACCGAGGAAGCATGGGAGAGACGGGGGGAAATCATGGGAGGAGAGAGGAAATGTGTTTTTTAGAGGGATGAGATGTCCTTTCCTCTGAAGCGTCACGTGAATTTGCCAACTGTATGGGCGGAGTTGGCAACGGCTTTCAGCTACACGGCTTCAATATATGCTTGTTATATTAATTTGTCCCTTCGGTGTCCTACAGGTTCAGGTGTCCTGGTCCAGGTGTGTTCCAGTGTAGTTTGACTGGACTGGTGTTTGTTATGGCTCAGGAGGCGGAGCTGCTGTACAGGACTGTCCAATGGGATCAGAGCCTCCTCCAACCAGCTGGCAAGAAGGCTGCAGGGCCGCTGTTCAGCATCAAGTGTTCTGAGGATGCTGCTGTCCTTCAGCTCCACCTCCCACACTGTGAAACAAAGGATGGTAAAGACATGGCTGTATACAATGTCAAAACATAAATGACTAACATTTGCAAAGATTAATATGAATGTGTAGCCATTGAAAAATATACATTGCTGTCATAGTGATGTTCTTCTTCTTTCCTTCAATAATGACTCTTTGAACAGAGATAAATACATAATTCAGATACCTGTATTATTTACATTTGAAATAGTTTTTGAAAGAAACTTCCATTTGGTTGACATCCCCACAGTGTTGCATGATGGGAAAATGCTGTTGGACCTTGGGTTTTGAATTTGTTTTCCGGTCCAGAAAGGCTGAGTGACCCTCGATCATTATTGAAATGCAGCTGTGCTCTAAATATTAAGTTGAGTCGTTTTTTTTTCTTTCCTTTGGGCCCTCTGCAGTCTACTCAGAGGTTAGATTGAAGAGGTTTAAACTATGATTTTTTTCAGTCCTCAGTATGACACAGCTGATATCCCAATAGTGCGAACCCTAGACTAACCTTCTATTTCTATTGTAGTTTGAAGAAGAGCTTAGCTAAAGCAACACGTTGCCCGTTAATTTCAGCTTGTTATAGGCTGCATTAGTGTGCACCCAGAAACAGGAACCTGTGTCTATTTAAGTCTGCACACATTTTGATGGTACACTTCCACTTTCTTTAACCAATGGCTTGCAGTTTTCATTCAACTGTTGCTCAGAGGCATCTTTGTCTTTTTGCCCTTTCAGTTGCCAGTCTGGTTGAACCTGTTGTACAACGCTTGGTTCTCCATGTACAAAACGAACTCAATAACATCCATTTGTAAAGAGGACTTTCTCCAACCTAAAAGCACCAAAGACCATTCAGACATATAGACTAGTGCTCGCAGACATCTGACTGTAATCAAGCTCTCGTGGCAGGAGAATACAAACGGTATTGTATATAAAATTATAATGGAGCTTCTCACTAAATGCACACATCCAGACACACGACATGTGGGACAGAAAAAATAATACATTCAGAAATAATAGGTAAAGGATCGAGGCAAACTGCTACATCGTTGGGAGGCTCCAGAGTTGATGATAATAAGTGGTAAGAAATGATTTAGGTAGAGATGCTACTGTTTTAGCAGTAATGTAAAGGTTTAACAGCTCTTTGCTTTCACAGCGCTGCTCGTTGATGGCCTGTTGTCTGTCGTCCACATCACCGATGACGGAATGAGCATCTTGAAGCCGCTGGAGATTACAGTAACTCACGCTGTCGTACAGGTCCCTCACCTTGCTGCCTTTGGCCTGGTTTGGGATTTCGTTAAAAGGTTTCTGAACATGACCCTGCCAATAGAGGGCCAAGTTCTGCTGTTCCTCCGACCCCTGTACGCAGGGCGTCAAGTACTCGATGTGTTGCTGCTGCCCGACAACGTCCTTCTAGATGAGGTAAAGCTATCGGTCACCGTCAGCCTAAACTCTTGTTTTGAGCCACAGCAGTTTCCACAGAGGTGATTCACACTTTGCTTCTCGTGTTGTGGTAAAAATCTGAAACCAATCGGAACTGTAAATCTTTAGATTGCTCTTTAGTTTGTAGGCTTTTTTTTTTCCGGGATTCTCTCTCGGCCTGTTTTTCTGTCTGCCAGTGTCATTTGTGATACTTCTTATTCCATGCTTTAATTAACTTTAAAGTATGTCCTCATTGTGTTTTTAATTGACTGTAATTCTCAATCTGCAAAGGACGTTGGTCAACATTTGTTGTTTTTAAGTACTCTATAAATAGAATTGTCTTGACTATCTGAGCATAAACTAGGGCTGCACGATATGAGGAAAATATGCGATAACGTTGGAGAATATCGCGATAACGATGTTACTTGCGATAAATAAACAGATATTAAAGTGGGCTCTGTTCTGCTGCTTTCAGTATTCTGCTAAAATACAACGCATTGCTTGTTGAATTTAAAACAAATGAAATCCTTTCTAACGTTCTTTTACTGAACAAATTGAACATTGAATTGAATATAAAGGCAGCACTAAAAAAGAATGACCATTTGAATGTGCAGTTTTCTACTCATATTTTCTTTCACCTAAAACAAAAAAATCTGTTTTGTGTCTATAGCGATATGTCGCAGCCTTTCGCGATGTGTATATTGCGCCGGTTAATATTGCGATGACGATTTAAAAAAAAAAAAAACGATATATTGTGCAGCCCTAGCATAAACTAATCAAAAATTGTCCTTACTAAAGGTCGAAAAGAAACGAGGTGTGGAGTACGTCACCGCCTTTTCCAAATGTTACCTCGGCTTTGGTCAAAGTTACAGTGTCCACTGTGAACCGGACAGCTTCACAATACAGCCTGATGTGAGTCAAGTCACCTCTAGTTCTTATAAACGTAATCATCAATAATACAATTTTTGGCTGAATGTAGATTCACAATCAGGGAATTACCAGATAAAGATTATTTTTTTTTTTTTTTTTTTACCACTGGTTTGAAAATGACGCATTGCTTCTGGTTTTCAGTCTGCACCCTTTCACTCAAAGTATGGACAAAATTTGCATCCGACATTTGAAGTTTTCCTGACTACGAACACGGAGAAAGTGACTTTGATGGTCCAGGACCAGGAGAGGAAAGTAATCTGGCAACGTCAGGTGTTACTGAAAGGTAAAGACGTCACCCGCCTGCAGCAGCACTCCACCTGATGTCAGAGTTCAGCCACACACCAGAAGAGAATAGACATGTAGCTCTTCGGCACATTCAGGGACTCACAGAGCAGATATGTTGCTGTAGCAGATAAAAACATGACATTTAATTTCAGTTTATTTTACAATTTTGTAATTTCTAAGAGATCTCTGTGTAAAAGTGATTGTTGGTTATATGACAAAAGTATTTTCCCTGGTTATCTCCAAGGTCCAAGAGGGGAAATTCCACAGAGAAATGTCCCAGCATTGCACGGCGTCCCAGCGGGAGACAGCATCCCAGATGACAAGAAACTGCACACCAGTCAAATACAGTTTATTGACAGAGTGTCTGTCTGAACCAGCTTCTGGATGAACTTGTTGAGCTTCACGTGGTGAATGATGCTGAAATGCAGTCAGCCAGAACAAAAGCCAAAGCAGAAAAAGCAGTAGAAGTGATCGACGCGGTGCGAAGAAAGGGAGCTGAAGCCTGCTCCGTTGTGATCGCTGCTCTCCGTGAGGTGGATCCAGTCCACCCCCAGAAATGATCTTGTGACTCCCCTGGAGGTTGAGAACCACTGGTCTAGACTACTGTTACTCACTCGTATCATGCTTAATGGTGCTCTAAACAATGTTGGGTGACAGCACTTCTTGTTGACGTTACTATAGTATTTTCAAACAAAATGGAGACTAGCTCGCCCCTCCCTCTTCCTCATCCCGTCCCCTCTCCTTCCCTTCCGTGCCTCTGTGCACTCCCCCCCCCCCCCCCCCCCCCCCCTAAAAAAATCCTTGTTGGTTATCGGCTGGAACGCTAGAAGACTTTATTTGTTTTGTGGTGCAGGTTGGCATATTTTGTTTTTGTTGGCCTTTGTGGAGCCTGGGCTGTCTACAGAGACCGTGTTTTTTTTTACAGTGGGTTCAGGGGACAGGCAGCTCGCGGATAGTGAGGAGATGTTTGCTGTATGTGATATAAAATGTTGTAGCCTAAAAAACGCGTGACATCGCTTAGAGCACCTTTTTTAATCAAACACAACCTTTCTAGACTTAACTTAATTCAAAATGCTAGTGCCAGACTCCTTACTAACTCTAACCAAAGACTACATACTGTACACTTCCAATTTTAGCTTCATTGCTACCTTTTGCGTTTTCAAATCGATTTCAAGATTTTAATTATCCCTTTTTTTTCTTTCTTTTTTGTAATGGATTTTCCTAAGAAAAACAAAAAAAAAAAAAAACAATGTATACACTAATAGAAAAACAGTCCCTCTCAATCATTACTTATGACCCACTAGAAGTGTGTGGTTATGTCTGTATCCGCATCTCTGCCTGGATTTTCTTTTCTTTTTATTTAAGGGAGTGCGGGGCGTTTTTAGGCGCTAGCAAAGAGCCTTTGGGCCCCACGTGGGTGTGTAACCCCCAGCCAATAACAGCGTGCACGGTGTGCAGCCTATTCTCATTCACAACTGCCGCCTTGCCCCTCAGCGTCTCCTATCGACGCACAACTAACGCAGGCACACAGAAACAGACAGGGTGAAGCTCTGCATTCGCTACACTAATCCTACAATGCTGCACCTTCCCACGGAGGTGTGGGCGTGTTTATTTGTGCCTTTAAACGTAAGTGCTGCGAGACAATCAGAAAATGGCGTTTTATTCCTTCGATTCACTGCTTTGTACGGCACTACTTCTCTTCATTCACTCTCTAGCTCACTTGACCACTGCTGCACGCTCTCTCTCTCTTTCTGGTCGAGTCAGGGAGGAGGGGCCAACTTTGAACCATGTGTGTTTACAAACTCGATTCTCACTACATATTATACCTTTAAGGCCCAGATGGGACTAAACCCTGAGTATATCGATAATTGTTCAATTCCATATGAGCCTAGTGATCCTCCCATGCGTCCCATTTTACAGATTCTGAGATCTAGATAGAAAACTAATTATCAATTCCATTGTTTTAATGTCTTGCATACTTTAAGTTTATCCTTTTATTTTGTTCTTTTATTACTTTTTAAATTGGATTCTGTCTTCATTTTGTTAAGCACTTCGTAACTACAGTATGTTCTGAAAAGTTGTATATAAATAAAGATTATTATTATTATTATTATTATTATTATTATTATAATACAGAACAGAACTGTTTGTGTTAAGAGGGACAGCTTTTGAATGTGAGGATGAATCAGACGTCTACACTCCACTGGACATTCTTGTCAGTCTTTTCCCTACTACATTTCTAATAAACATTTGTCTAATAAAACTCAAATGCAAAATGTTTTTCAGCCTATCAAAACATTATACAAGCCTTCACTTTCAATCTTACAAAACCTTTGTAAGATTTCAAGCTACAAAGTTTGGTTTTTTTCAGTTTGGAATTATGACATATTCATCCCATATGGAAGAACTTGCCTAGCCTTCACAGAGCCCTAACCTTACCCCCCCCATTCAACACTTGGAGGTGAATAAGGAAGCAGGCTGTGAGCCAGGCCTTATCGCCCCACATCAGTGGCCGATTCAAGGGGAGCAAATTCCTGCAACCAGGCTCCAAAATCCTTCTCAAAAGAGTGTAGATTATAGCAACATGTTAATGCCCATGGTTTAAGAGTGAGCTGATGTTCAGGTGCCCCCATAACTTTAGACTATGTAGTGTATTTCTAAGTTTAAATCAACAGAAAACGGAGGCTGTGTTCTACCCTGTGGATGAGTCCTGATTTTCTCAACATCACAAAAATGGCTTGAGCTAAATTTCTAACCAGTTAATCCTACAAACCTGTGGGTGGTGCAACACTATGCACATTAACTTATTGTAACAGGCCCCCCCTCATGCCAGCTGCAGCAGATAAAACCTCCCTTCATCTTATGTTATAAGGTGTAGTCTCACCTGAGCTTTAACTTTCAGTAGACTTCTCACTTCTCCATTCTCCACATAGACGAGTAATATTAAACCACTGTGAAACAACAGTGCCATTGTTTGCGAGGCGTGACTGTCAGCCTGCACACATTGTAACTCTGGAAGTGGGTCTTGTTACTGAAGGAGGAATTACCAGCTTCACCTCATAATCCTGTTGCTCCAACAAGGAAACAGATGGGAGTAACAGCAAGGTTTCCACCTAACGGGAGACGAGCATGCCGTACTGATATAACATATAACACAATGTGCCATAATAAGAAGTACATGTACAGGCCTGGCTGCAATAAGACTATTGTTTCCTAGATATGTTAAACACACCAGCCAAATGTGCAATTAGACTGAACTAATTGTAGATTTAACTGTATCTAATAACCTGTGCCCTGATATTTATGCACCCGTGTGTCTTTCAGAGTTATTTTACTCAGTGCTACATTTGGATTTCAAACATCTAATTTAAGTATTTGTACAAAATGTACAGGAAACAATGTACACATTGAAACCCAATGAATACTGAAAACACTCGATGCCAAAATAGAAGAAAGAAATTTAGCTAAAATGAAACCCTCTAATTGCTGCAGCCTGTGTGGCATTAAGGAAAGGTAAGGATGTGTTGACATTAAAAAATAAAACAGTGAATGTAATCTCTTCTCTCCCATCATCACTGCTGCAGATCTTGGACTAAGCAAGAGAAGCAAACCTGGGAACTCAATTCTCTAAGAAGTCAAATAATTATAGAGTTGAATATTACAACAATAACATGTTCCAGGAAAGCCAGCCAGTGCGTTTTGTTGTATATAAATCTGGTCTACAACCTCATACAGTACATCCTATGTAGCCCTTAAAACATAAAATTCTTTGATTATGTCCCATTTCCTTGCCTGGTGTCTTCAGTGTATCAAGATATCAAGACCTACAATACTCTGACTCAGTTTTGTCTTTCAAACTATAGTGATTAATAAGTGTATAATATAAACAATCCAACTCTGCGAGACTTAAGGTCCTAAAGTCATCTGCATAGCAAGGCCATGGTGGAGACCGTATTTGTATCTTTTGTAAATCCGTTGTAAGTCAGTTTATGGAACAGAAGAATCATCAGAAATGGTGAAAACTTCTGCTCTGCTTCTGTGTGCTCACATATACTTCCAATACACCCCATGTGTGGTGAAAAGTGAGTTGTGCAGGATGTGACTTTGGCAAAAGTTATATTCCTCAAGACTGATGGGTGTCAAAAACACAGATTACATTACACTCAGTTGCCAGTTTATTAGGTACACACAGCTAAAACTAAAGCAGTCTACACAGGACGCCAATAAATCCAACTTTCATGAAGCTTTTTGTTAAAACGGTTTAGAGATGTTGATTCAACTTGGTCATTTTGGAGGCTGCAGTTAAACTCAGATTTGCAAAATCCCTTCTTAACACGTATTTATTACCTTACTTCATTTGTCTATTTATTTGTGTATACGGGTATGAAAAGGTTGCTTGTATTGATCTAAAGTTTGTCTACTTTTCTCACACTGTATTTGTATATGACTACGTAGTTTGGATAAGTGCTATACAAATAAACTTTATTTTTATCAATTGTATCAAGTTTTACTGAGAGGTGTGTCTAATATTTAGTCTTCCCTCCCTCACTGATATAAATAAAGTGGGCAAAATATAAGAAACACCTCTCACAGAACATTATAACCTTCATAAAGAGAGGATTTACTGCACGGCTGTTTTATCAGACGATACTTTAAGACAGGTGTTTTCCGAATAAACTGGCAGCTGAGTGCATGTGATGTACATGTAGAGAGGATCTTGTACACTCAGCCTAAGAATGAACCAAACACTAACACAACGGTTTCTTCTTGTTTAAGCAAAAAGAATTTGGTTTATGTAGAAACAAGCAATGTTTTGCAACTGGATATTTCCCTCTCCTTCAAAAGAGTTAAAGCTAAACAAAAAAAAAAAAAGAATACCCATCCCATTGCACCCATAATCGCCACCTTCCGAAAATGTATGTAGATGTTACTGACAGAAAGCAAAGGGAACCTGGGGGACAGCTTACAAGGGAGATAGATATATGTGTACAGTACACACACACACACACACACACAATAAATATATGTGTGTGTGTGTGTGTGTGTGTGTGTGTGTGTGTGTGTGTGTGTGTGTGTGTGTGTGTGTATTGAATTGTGTTAGGGTTCAGTAACTATCACTACGCAGCATTAAGGTGGTGTGTCTGATTATATTTTTATCTTCTTTTTAAAAAAATCCTATGATATAAACCAGAGGAGAGTCAAATCAAAACAAATAATCAACAAATAAACAAATGTGGGGAAAAAGGAAACTAAGCAACAACTAAAGGCCTCCGACCCGATGCCCCTCCCCCCAGCCTCCAGCGGAGGGGTGAGCCAGCACAGACGAGGTGGGACGGACCCGTCCAGCTGTACAGCGCAGTGAAACATAACTTACAGATTAGCTCATTTGTACACGTACAGTCGTGATCAAGGCACAGGGATCTTCTACAAGTTATTTTTTTCTTCTTCAATAAAGTTGTACAAAATAATACATTTTACAGTCTGTACAAGAATAATAGTCCAGCAGTAAAATAAAGACAGACATACTTAGAGCCAGAAGGGACAGGAAGTGGGACTGGGAGAGGTGAGAGAATAGGATCAAAGGTGTGTACGGTGGTGGGGGGAATGGGGGGGGTACTGATAAGGGCTGGAGCGTGTGTGTGTGTGTGTGTGTGTGTGTGTGTGTGTGTGTGTGTGTGTGTGTGTTCCCAGGTAAAAATGTTGCATCCAGTCTTGATAAGTCATTATTTTTTCTTTATGCTTTCCTAGCGTTGTTTTTTTCCTTATTAAATGAAAGTTCTTTATTTTCCATATGTGGAGTAGTTGTCAAATAGCAGCAGGGGCACGGGGGTATGTGTGTGCGTGTGTGTGTGTGTGCGTGTGTGTGTGTGAAAAAGGGGGGGGGGGGGGGGGGTTAAATGGTGCACAAAGGCAGATCACACACACAGTGTACACCAACACACAACATGGGGTAAAACTAACAAAAAACTTAAAAGTTGATTTGTGTTATTACAGGAATATATATATATATATATATATATATATATATATATATATATATATATATATATACACACATATATATATATTTATATACACACATATATAAATATCTATATATATAGCTTGGGTTTTTTGCACTGCATGAAGTTCACTGGTATGCATTGAATGATATTTTTTTCTTCCATCCTTTTTTGTTGCTGTTTTCTGCCGTCCCTCCTCCATCGGTTTCTTGAAGAGCAGGTCATGTGAGCCGTGTGGTCTTATGTTCGAGTCACGCTCACGTCCACAGGCAACCGCTAGTCAATTAGTCCGTCTGTTCGGGCAACAAAAAGGCTCACAGTCCTCCTCTGTATCAGTTTGCCTCCCTCCACGTCCATTGTTCTCTTCTTCTCCTCCGCCTCCTCCTTCGTCGTCTTCAGCACGCGGTGAATAATAATAAACTCCTCCTCTCAGAAGTCTCTCAGAAAGCATTATTTTATTCAGCCTCTGCCAACTGGTAAAAGCAGGAGGACTTGGTTTTAAAAGGGTCTGAGTGTGTGTGCGATATGAGACATTAAAACCTAAGGGCTCTGAATGTTTTATGCTGTAGTGTGTGTGTGTGTGTGTGTGTGTGTGTGTGTGTGTGTGTGTGTGTGTGTGTGTGTGTGTGTGTGTGTGTGTACCTGCGAGTTCATATATCTGAGAGAGAGAAAGAGCTAAAAGAAGGGATAGCCTGCACTGAGGGATTCCAGTCTGTAAGTACAGCAGTCAGTCACGGCTAATGTTGGTCTATCCTTTACTGCATTTCCTTTTTTTAAACATAAAAGACTGTTCTGTTTTTCTGAATTCGTGTAACCGGGAGAAATAGGAGTTGTATCAGGATGGAGGGGAGGGCTCGGTTGTTTGGTGAAGTTGGTGGAAGTGGAGGGGTGTGATTGGCTAAGTGGCCGTGGGGGGCGGGTAGATAGGTAGGTCGGTAGGTAGATAAGTAGGCCGGACGCCATTGCCCATCACAAGAGCTCGTACTGCCGCAGGTGCATCCTCTGTATGATGTCGCGACAGTCATTGAAGACGCGGCGGATGTTTTCTGTGTCGACGGCGCAGGTGAAATGGGGGTAACAGTAATGCCGTCCGTCCCCGCTGGCTGTGCTGATCCTCTGAAAAAGACACAGAAGTACAGACAAGTTAGTGGTGTAGATCAGTGGCTCCCAACCTTTTTATGTCTGATTCACCACGACAGCCCCGACAATTCAACCGTTAATGTTTAAGTCGGTTTGATCAAGTTTACATTCCAAAAAAAAATAAAAAAATTAAAAAATTGATTCAAAGATTAAAATAGATGTCTGGTAGACCACATGTTTCATATAGGTTTGGAAAAGCTGCTGACAGTAAACCTAACATCTTCATCCACTCTGGTTTCAGTCTTTTGTTGGTGAAACATCTTCCAACTCATATTAACTGATGTTGTAACAAAATTAAGGAGGAAATCCTTTTTTGAAAGAGTCAGAAAATGGAATGATGTGACACCACACAAATGTATAAATCAGCTGTAAAATAGCCATACTAGGACATACAAAACTTACCGGAAATGTATCAGTTTAGTTTTTTTTTTTTCCTAGTGTTACATACACTGTTCTGTGAACAGGAAATATGAAACATACTGTACATGATGGAATTGATCAAATTCAAACAGGTAAAACATAAGCTTTGCACATACCAGAAACTCATCCCGAATGAAGTACTTTGCCCTTGTGACGCGGGGATCCTCACCTAGCTCTGGTATTGCTGTTGGAGGAGAAGAAATGAGTCACAATAAAGTCATTTTTGCACTGAGCCATTAAACGCATCGCTCCTCCTGCTGAACAGGAGCTACAACTGGTAAAGCTGGCAATGATGATGATTACTTAATGAAACCTTGTGACCATCATTATCTGTCATTACTTTTTGTTTGTAAAAGGAAAAAAAAAAATGTATTCTCTGTATGTTAATCCTGCCCTTCATTTACATTATGGGCAGATAGCTAATGTAATGTGCTATTATACTACGCTTATTGGTTAACATACAGCTAAATGTTGTTTAATCCTGAGCATATTTCTAACTAGATTGTTGTATTTTGACTCAACGTGGCTCATCATCCACACTAAACCATTTCAATGTGTCGGCTACAACCGCAGAAAAATGGATAGGTTATGTACTGGACACCCACAGAAATCAGTGTCCAACTCTTACCATCATCAGGTGTAGTGTAGCGTGCAAACTCCGGGAAATACTCCTCAATTTTAGATTTCCCTGCCAAAACCTTCTCAGCAAGCAGGTCCTGTTTGTTCAGGAAGAGGATTACCGAAATGGTCCGTAGCCACCTGTGGAGGGAAATGAAGAACGAGTTCAGTGCCAGATTTCTTTTGACTTTCATTTCAGACATTACAGGTCACTTGCTGGAGAGTCCCTGCTTTTCAAGTGGCATTATGTTTTAATAGGCTTTGAAGGTGCACACTTAAACTGAACAGAAATGTCTTAATCTGTGACCAAAGAAATAGACTTTTGAAGTCTAGCTAAACAGAGTAAAATTAACAGCCATTCAAGGTCCCATTTGTACAAGTTGAAGCGTGTGTGGCTTTATTCTTAAAGCCCCAGTGTGTAACATTTGTAGTTGTTTATTATCAAAATCTGTATTGCCCTTCACAAACTTGTCCTTTTTTATGAATATTGACCACAACCATCAATTCCAAGTATTCCTATTGGCTTGAAATTTTACATTTGCGCTTACATGAACTGGGGTAGATGCTCCATAGCCATGCGCCATCTTGAAATATGGTAGCCCATAAGGGACATACAGGCTATACTGCTCTGCATTTCGCGCTTTTCACTCAGTGGCACTGACTGTGACGTATGCCAGGGAGGAGGGGGAGAAGACTGCGACTCATCGGCGGCAGATTTGAAAGCCTGTTGCGTCTATTATCGAGGACATGTAACTGAATCGCAGAGGAAATTAAAACGACACCGTGACAGTCAAAGCAACAAGACCAAAGTTAATATTGTTGTGACTTTTCCAAGATGGAAAGAGCTGATGAGGAGCAAGGATTTTAAAAGGGACGCCGAAGTTGCCTGCTTTCTTCTCAACAGGTAATTCCGCCTATTTGTGTAAAAGTTTTATAGTTGCTACTCGCTTGGCTAACTATAGCATGGTTGTGTATAACGCTAGAACGATATCTAGGATACTTTTCCTCGCGTCAATGATGAAAAAGGATTGTCTACCTTGTAACGTAAACGTAATCATATGTGCCGTGATTTCCCTGGCAGACAACTCACGTCATGGATCTGTAACACAGACTAGCTACAGCTAGAACAGCTGCGTGGAAACGATGGAGATACTAGGAGATCATTTCAGTTTCATTGACATTGTTCATGCTGCTCAGAGAAATATATTAAAAACACAAACCTAAACATCGCCTTACACTGTTAATCTCGTACAATGTACAGAATAACGATAGCACTGATACTTTACTAACGTTAGCTTGCATATGTTTGGGAACCTGATAGCTGATGTTAGCAATGAAATGGTACCAAAATAACGTCAAACTATTATTACACTGGAAGGGACACTCACGGACGTTTTGTCGCTAATTTCGGGTTCGGCCACCGTAGGAGTTATAATGCACTCGGAATGGGGGGGGGGGTCTAGAAAATGAAATTCAGTTGGTTGTCATACACAATTTCACCGCTAGATGGGATAAATTCTTACACACTGAGGTTTTAAGACAACAAGGCATTTAATATTTATTTTTACCAACGAACAACAAAAAAAGAGTACAGAACTAAAAATTGGTTCAAAAGACCAATAGGGAAAAAGATGGTATAAAAAGGTATAACACACTTATAGAAAGTGCCACAGAGCATTTCAACCACAGTGTCAGACAGGAGAAACTGTACTGACATCTCCTTGGGTTTGTCGTTAACGATCATCAGTGTGGCAACAACAACAAAAATCCATCACGCACATCATCAAAAACCAAAATCATTCTGTCTCCATCACTACAGTAGAAACTACTAGTTTCTACGATTCTCACCTGTTGTTCCAAATGTTCTTGAAAAGGTTGAGGGCTTCCTGTAGTCTGTTGGTCTGATTGTCTTCTCTGATCACCATGTTGTAGCTGCTACTCGCCACCACAAAGATGATAGCTGTCACATCTGTGCCACACACACACCAAAACACCATAGGCTACGATTAACACAACAAAGACGAGTAAAACTACCAAACACTCTCCTCACCTTTAGGTTTAAATAAACACAGACACACGCATCTGGTAAAAACTAGAAAACAAATGGACACAAATAAATAATAATAATAATAAAAAAAAGAATCAGTCAAGGACTGCTTGTCACTGATTATTTTTCAGTGATTCATGAATAATTTCATCCATACAATAAAGCAGTCCAAGCTACAAACACTGTACCGTTAAAACACTGGATCCATTTTCGACGTTCATCCCTCTGACCGCCAACATCGAACATACTGTAAGACGGATGAAGTGAAAAGTTGAATTTGCATTGTAAAGAAAGTACTTTGAATACTGAATGAGGGATGTGAATCACATGACAACGATGTATAGTGAAGAGAAACAAGACCTTCGCAATCAAATCAAAGGTAAACATTTCAGGAAAAACGCATGAATTCATGAGGTTTATTATTTAATATCAACAAAAAATGGCTTATTGTCCTTTAAAAGTCCAGTATAGGATTCAATTTAAAATCCTGGTCCTTACTTTTAGAGCCCTGCACGGTCAAGTTCCTCCCTACATCTCTGACTTGATACAGCTTCATACCCCTTCCCGTAGTCTGAGGTCATTAGGTCGGAGGCTGTTAGTGGTTCCCCGCACTCAGTTTAAAACTAGAGGGGATCCATCATTCCAAGCGGTGGCTCCTAGGCTGCCTTCCTCTCTACGTTGTGTCAATTCTGTCGAATCTTTTAAAAATCAATTGAAGACTCTGCTATTCACGCAGGAAATTAGTTAGTCAAGAAGTTTTCATGGTTGTTTGTTTTGTTTTCTATTTGTATTTAAATGCTCTTTTATTTTAATTTGTTGTATTGTATTACATTTTATTGTGCAGCACTTTGCGATTTTTATCTGTGAAAGATGCTATACAAATACACTTGACTTACTTACTTACTAAAACAATTTAATCTTCCGATGTGTTTCTTGCAGAGTAGGTGGTTTTTCTTTATAATCTGCGGATATACTTCAACTACTACTTGTTTGTTACTTTTCTCACGCGGCGATAAAGAAAAACGTCGTGGTAACTCACTGGAAGTTGACTTTGTCTATTTGAAATCGTGTCTCGAAGATCCCAGATGTCAGCACTCTGCATCTCAACAGGTCCTGAAAAATAGCGGCGGAACAGAACAGCGTTAGATAGTTAAAGAAGATATAGAAAGAAAAAGGCTTTAAAAACACAGAAGATGTAGAAGAGGGACGTCAGGAAGGTAGACATAAGAGTGTCAAGAGAGGAGGACAACAAGGTCTTAGAGACAGGATTATTAACAGGGAAAGAAAGAATATGGAGAAAATAAACTCATGGACAACAAGTACTGTTATGATTTACAGATTAAACAAAACTATTCAACTTTGGAACTGTTTGTCTATAAAGAAAGTGAAAAATGGCCATCGCAATTTCCCAGCTTTGTACAACCATCATTCATTTTATGATCTACACTTGTGTAGGCCTGTAACAATTATTACATAATTGTCTAATCGCAATTAGTTGACATAATCGGCATTTCTTTGTTTAACCGCAATGAACTGCTAACATTAGTCTTAAGGGGTATAACTGTTATGGTAATAGTCAATTTTATGTTCATTTACGAAAAGAAATACGATGTTTTATGATAATAAACAGACGTGGTTTACTTCATAGACTGTGTACTTGTGTTATTACATTATTTGGGTCACATTACAGTGATATAACTAAAATATGTATCCTGGGATTCATTCAAAACTTGTTTTTGTTTGAAAAAGTAACACATAACACAAATAATTTTTTATTTATTTGACTAAGACAATTATATCGTTAATCGCAATTATTTCTGAGACAATTAATTGGTCAATCGTTACAGCTCTACACCCGTGGTCTTGTCAAATTGTGTTGATAAATTAAAAAATGATTAATCGATTCTAAAAATTGGTTAAAAAAGTTACATTTTCTGTCAATCTACAAAACAATTCATTGACTAATTGTTTTAGCACTATAGAGCACAGATGCAGGCAGAGTGCTTCAATATAATATCTCACCTGATCAGTGGGCGTGTAGTCATTCTGCCTGACCACATCGACCCGGTCTAAGAAGCTGCGAAAAGAACAGAGAAATACAGCCGGTTAGATCTTAGCTGCTGTGCTGCAGACAAATAATAACAATATAATAATACTATAAAATAGTATATACATACTAACAGAGTAAAAAATGTCAACATTTCAACTGGCCAAATGCAACTCTGCAATACATTTATATTGTGGATGCAACCACACTAGACATTTTGTACACACACACACGCAAGAGAAAGATGGAGGACGGCGGTCCCTGAGCCGCCACCAGGTGGCGTGTGTTTTAATTCAGTGACATCAGAAGCAGCCGGTCTGAGTCACCCGCAGCCGTTTGCTCTGTCAGACCAGAGGAGCTGCATCAATGGAGCTGCTGTAGTAATACTTCCACAGAAGGAGAGGTGTGTGTTTGTATGTGCACATCGGTGTGTGTGTGTGTGTGTGTGTGTGTTTGTGTGTGTGTGTGTGTGTGGGCGGGAAGGCAGGCCTACGGTGAGATCAGATTTGCAGAGCTCCTACCCAAATGAATGTTAATTGTTCCGATGAACTGGCCTACATAACTACTGCTTTTCAAGGTGTGTGTGTGTGTGTGCGTGTGTGTGTGCGCTGCCCTAAAGCTTTCATAATGTCTGTATCAGGGAAACCTACTGGGGGGGGGGGGGGGGGTGTCTGCTGCAACAAGTCAGGACTCAAAACAGGCCAAAAGAAAGAAACTTTTATATATATATATATATATATATATATATATATATGTATATATATCTGTCAAGGAAACACAGCATTTCTCTCATGTCACCCCGGGATGAAGAAGTGAGTCTTTGTTAAAGTCTTTGTTAAACCAACTGACTAAACATTCCTCCTCATGTCCAATATGTTAGACGAGCAGACTGAGTTTGCTGGATTATGTTACAAGATATACACAAAAAAGCAAGAGTTTTTAACGTCCCTGCAGTCCTGACAGTACATTCAGATGTACAGAAGAAACATTGTGTAGGAAAAAGAACAGGAATTGTGGAAAGTGGAGTGGGTTGAACTCGGGGCGAATGCTGCTACACTCAGAGGAATTTGGTGATTATCTTTAAGCTAAAGTGGCAACTATCGTATGAAGGGTGAAGCAACTACATGTTAGCAGCGAAGGGAATCACATACAGAAGTACTTACACGCCGGATTTTAAATAAGTCTTATTTAATATCATTCACGGAATTTACGTTACTAGAATTGTCCTATCATTAATGGTCTCCTGCTGAATTCAATTTGGTCATGTTTTACACAGGCCCACAACTATTGCAATATGAAGACCAATACAATTCCTTTCTGAGACCACACATTTTCAAAAAACACTAAGACACAGAACATTAAAACATTAACAACAAAGTAAAACAACAAACGTGTTATTGACTGCGTTTTCAATTCCATCGTGATCAAAAGTGCTATGTCAAGTCAGTTCTGGGGATAAACAGGAACATAAACTACAGTAGACTGACTGGCAGGCCATGGTGGAAACATGATTGAGTTACATTTTATTTATATTTATTTGCTTTACCTATTTAACAATTTCAGAATTTCGGTTAATTTACCAACCACAGTTTAAGTCATACTCTCTGTATAGAATATCGTCCAATGACAACAAGTGCCTGATTACTTGCAATGACAATTAAAGTGATAGAAAAGCAGAAAAAAACAATAATTTGCTTCACAACACTATTATTTTTTTCTTTTTCAGAATTGCCTCTAATCTTTGTTGTATTTCCTCGTGATATTACTACATATCTAACATTTTCGACGGGCCTCGAAAGATTATTTCAAATAAAAAAAGGTAAAAAGGTAAAACAAGTAGATATAACCGTAGCAATGCAATTATAAGTAATACACTGAACACTACACTTTTAATGCAAGGTTTCCAGCAGTTTATTATAGCTTCAACTGAAATACGGAGTGACTCTACCAATGTCAGAAAATAATTTAAGTTGACATTTTTATGAAATATAATATTAAGCTTCGGGGTCAAAAAGCAGAGGCACTCATTTGCACCAAAAAAGGAAAAATATTGTAATAATAATGAGTGAAGTGATTGTTTACGTGGCAATAACTAAACTGACAAGACAAGATACATCAGGGCAACGCTCACCAACTCCATCCATTTCCTAAAAAAAAAAAAAAAAAAAACTAAACACAAACTAAACAGGCTGGGAGCCACGTTTTTTAGTTGGCAGCTAACAGACAAACATACTTGTTTCCCACCCGGTTTGATTTCTGCACAGCTGTCTGGTTTGACTGATCGTCTGCCCGCCGTTCTTACAACTAGAAAGGCAAGACACTTAATGGTAGCTGCCTCTCAGGGCAAAGGTATGTAACCCCCTCTGAGATAACTAGGAATGTGGCAGGAATGGGTGAAATGTGACAGGAGGGCTGCAGGTAACACACAGAGGAACGGGGGGCTGGGTCTGCGGACGTTACGGTACAGGACAGACAAAGGGAAAAAGACACTGAGTCAGGAAGAAGAGAGCCATATGAGGCTGAAAGAGAAACAGAAGAGGACAAACAGTTTGGGGAACAAAGATATGCCCATGTGCATATCTCTACACAAATGCACACTGACACAGATATTGATATAGAACACACACAGAACATGGCTGCCACCGACATCTGCCGAGGCCAAACTCTTGTTTATCTACAGCTCCGGTCTGAGGCGGCGACACGCCCGGGACAAACACACCACTCAGTTTTTAGCAGTTCTCCCTATTAATAGGAGAAGTGCCAATAATAACCGTGCCTAGTAAGTTGAACTAAAAAATAGTGGCTGCCCCAGTAACAGAGAGGTCTGCTGTGTTATGAATAACCTTTCAGGGTTATTCTGGGGTGGCAGACAGGCTGACTTAAATTCTGGAAATACACACAGGACTCTTGTCTGGTGAGTGAAAATAACCCGGCATATTTACAAGAAAAGATAAAGTACCTTTTTATAACTTTTTAATCCTTTTTAAACTTGGGCATCATTTTTTTTTCATTCTTCTTTTCTTTATTTATGTAAAGTCTAAAGCTGCTTCTGAAAATATTCACAGTACTTCCACAAATTTTTTAATTATATCCCCTTCACAAACCCGAAAATTAAAAAGAGGAATTGATGTACTGAAACAAGTCATCTTCACCTCAACAACAGCATTAGGTTGCAAATAAATATGGGATTTTTTTTTTTTCCTGTGGCAATAATTCCCCAACAATCAAATATCTTTCCATGTTGAAGGACATAACAGGCTACAGCATTAACAGCAGCGTACAACAAAGCTGATAACCCCTATCCCATAATGTATTCATCTGGTTAAAGTGGCAGTATTAGGACAAAGGATTACCCTGATTATGAGCTAGTATACATCTTCAGCTCTACACGGGGATTAGGCTACTCTGATCCGCACAACAGGGTTGACACGCCTGGCCTCCACACGAACAGCTGCACTGGAAAATATGCTGAGTTAGGGATCCTTAATTTGCTTGGATAAAAACAAAAAACAAACATCATACACTTTATAAATAAAATAACATGACTGACTGATTGTTTACTTTAATATTCACTTTATGTGAACATATTATAAAAGCTTTTGGCAATGTCATTGATTTAAAAACACGGCATTTATCATTAAACAAGAAATTAATTGGAATAACAATATTTAGTTTAAATGTGTCTTATAGGGTTTAATGTGACACAAACACACACACACACACACACACACACACACACACACACACACAAAATTAACTCCCTAAAAAGTGCCTCTTTCTACATCTGCCAATATCCATTTATGTCTCCCAGATTTTCAAAAGTTCAACAAGCAAATTATTCTTATGTCCCCGTCATCTCCTTTTAAAAGAACACTAAAAGGCTTGCTCATCAACAAAGAAAACAAATATTTCTGTCAAAGAGAGAGCCCAGTCATATTTGGCTGAGAAGCTCAGCATAAAAAGTGCAATTGTTCATGTTACATAAAGAAAACTAAGCAACAGGTAGGAGGATTAAAAAATAGAAAAATAAAATATAGCTCGTCCTTAAATACATCTGTGATGAGTCACTATTAAATCCAAAATAGTTTAATTCATCTATTTCATATAGCATATGAATATATATATAATATATTACTATTATATTACTACATGTAAAATGTAAAAGTAACTAAATACCCTAAAAAGAGCAGCTTTTACTAAATCTTTCTCAAGAAGAATCTCATTAAACTGTACCATTATCATAAAGTATTGAAGCTAAATTGCACAACTTGGAAATTCAAAGCAAATTCCAGTTTAAGCGCTGCAAACAGGGACTTTAAAAACACTTGAATCCGTCTTTTCAGGATACTGAAATCAGACTCTGCACAAGAGAAAACCGAAGCTTCACAAGCCTCCGAATCAGTACGTCAGAAAAGTCAGAAAATGGTCTTGGTGCTTTCTCAAGAAGGGAAAAGATCGTGCACGGCCCGCCAAGCAGAACGATTGGAGGGGCTTTACCGCTTCTTTGTATGTTAACGCTTCACATTGAGAGCCGACCAAACCAAACGCTTCAACCAGCCGATCCTTAATCAAACAGAGAGAGAGAGAGAGAGAGAGAGAGAGGAGGAAAGAAAAGAGAGAGGCTGTGTCTGACATTACTGCTCCAAAAATAGCTCCCTGGCACCCTGGCCTCCAGCTTGGTTGTCATGGCGACAGAACCACAGGCGCTATAAATAGACAATCGGCTCCAAATCTTGTGCTGACTGGAGTGAGGCCAGAAAGAGGGAGAGACGGACAAGGAGAGAAGAGAAGAAGAGAAGAACGAACGAACGACAGATAGGAGAGAAAAAGAAAGAATGATGGGGGGGGGGGGGGGAGAGAAACAAGAGCGAGCAACAAAAGAGATACAGAGAGAAATGCAGAGGAGGAAGAAGTACAAGAAAGAAAGAAAAAAGGAACAAAGAACGAAAAGAACAAATTAAAGAAGTTAAGAAAAGAAGGGATATAATACACTTAATACATCCGTGGAAAAAATGAACAAAGAATCAAAGACTTAACGAAAGAAAAGACCGAAAGAAAGACGGACAGAATGAAAAGACAAACACAAAAAGAGACAGAAACCAAAAAAGAAAGAACAGGTTAATCAAGTCAAGAATCGATTGGAAAAAGAAGAAAGAGGAGAGACGGGAGAGAGAAAAAAACACTGAATGAAACAGGGACAAAAAGACAAAAAATAAGGGAAGAACATGAAACCAGACACGACAGCTAAATGAAAGAGAAAATAAAGAAAAACAGGCAAACGGTGTTTGAAAAAGAGACAAATACAGTAAGAAGAGAAAGGAGTCAAACTAATACTGGGAACACTGGCACATTGGGAGCGGCACAATCACTGAACACACACAGCATTCAGAAAATCACAATACAGTGAGACTGCAGCAGCAGTTTCTCTGAAACATCTCGCTCGCCTTAAACACTTCAAAATGTACCCGACTCATGCTGCACACCAGCTTTAAACCGTTTCAGAATCACACCACGCTACAGTCATGACACTACAACCCCCCCCAAAAAACTGTTTGTCTTTGCCCATCCCGCATTCTCCCGTCTCTCTCCCTTTCTTCCCCTCACTCACTCCCTACATCCTCGCGATGAGTCAGAGACTCAATCCGAGGCATTTTCTGCCCCTGCAGAAACACAACTACACTTCACAGAAAGAGAGAAGGGGGGGGGGGGGGGGGGGGGAGCGAGAGAAGTGAAGGGAGAAAGAAGAGGGAGGACGCCAGAGAAGTAAATCAGGGGGACTCTGGCACGTTTCAAGATTTCAGAGAATCGACGGATAAGAAACGCCGGCTGGTATCACAGTCAGGCGACACATAACACAAACAGACTCAGACACTGACTGCATGGGGACGTTCAGTCACGTTCCTCCTCTCGTGCTACACAAGATACACAATTCTCAACTTTCTCTAAACATCTGGTTAGGAAGAGTTCTGCCAAATATATTCATACCATATATGAATCTATTAATTCTGATAAAGTTGGTACGAAGCCTTTAATAAAATCTTGGCGCAAGGCCTAAAAGTTACAATCAAGAAAATCCACAGCGCGTTTTTCCCAAAGCTGGGTTTATAATAAGAGTAAGACAAGTATCCATATAGGCCTAACTAACAACTAATGGTTATTTGTATTATTATAATAATCATTTACTCTCAAATTCTCACATTTGAGAAGCTGGAACCAATAAATGTTTGGCATTTTTGTTTGTCAACCCTACTATTAATAAATTGTAAGGTTGGGAAAAAAGTATAACATTATACTGTATATTGTACTGTTTGTGATACAAAATAAAATTTGTTGTAAAATTATTGAATATAGCTGCTTTAAGTCTTAATAAATCAAAGGAAAGTAAGGCTGACTAGGTAGGACATCTCCCTAAAATCCACACCTGCTACAAAGCCATTAAACAGGCCAGTGACAAAAAGTCCTTCATATAATCAAATGAAACAATAAATTGCTCCGGCACCTTAAATGTCATATACGTTGCATATTAAAGGGATACGACACCGTTTGTTGAAATAAGGCTTATCACGGTCTCCCCTAGCTGTAGATAGGTGGGCCAACGCATTTTTTTTGTCTCAGTGCATGTAATTAGGTTGTTTTTTTTTGTCTTTTGTTGGCTCACTTTTACTCACGACATGCTAACCGGCAACATAGGACTCCATTCACTACGCTAAGCTAAATAGCTGCCTGTGTTGCACCGGACAAACAATGCATGCACAAAAAATGCGTTGGCCCACCTATCTACAGCTAGGGGAGACCGTGATAAGCCCTATTTCAACAAACGGTGGCGTATCCCTTTAAACAAATTTACAATGTGTCACTGTTCACTGCATATTTAAGAACATATCACAGGTAGACAGTTCAAAAAGGCAAACAAAAGATATCATACCAGGCTCATGTCTACAGTAAACATGAAGCTACAGCCAGCGGCTGGTTAGCATAGTTTTAGCATGAAGACTGGAAACAGGCTCTGGACAAAATCTGCCTACCAGCCTACCCATCTACCTCTAAACAGTTCACAGATGTTCACATTACATTAGTTTCTTTAATTCTTACAAAAAACAAAATGTGATTTTGGTATTGCGGGAGGTTATGTGCCAGACTAGATTTTGGCCAGACACTGTAACTTCCTGAAGCCTCTGCTGGTTGCCCGGCAACCTCAAGCCGGCTACACACTGGCTGCGTGGTGTGAGCGTGGCGTTTCTGTTGCGTTAATATGTATTCGTGTCAAAATGACATATAAACATCTTTTCCTATTCCGTTTTGCCTGGAAACGCTTCCAACACGCTTGCGTGTCGCGTGAAAAATAGGCGCCGGTTCTATTTCTAGCAAAATTCATGCAAAAAGAAAAGATTCTAATTAATTAATTTACAGTTTACGTGTAAATGTTTTCCATTTGTTTTTTCAATTATGCATAGGCTCCTTGACAAGAAAGCAGTGATTTACGATCAGGGGAAAAGACCGAATATTTTAGGACAAGTTTGCAACTCTATGATCTCAGAATGGATAAAACAACAGAAACGTGACAAACAGGCCTCCTCTGAGACTAAACAAGCCCCTTCGCCTCTGTCCTGTTAGGGTACACACAGTCACGCTGTTTGGACTTTATATGTCAATTGCCTACAGTCGACCGAACACAACACATCCTCGTGTAATCAAGGAGAACAACATCCTAGCAACCAAAGTGTGTGACCATACAAGGTGTCAGGACGTGTTGATAGAAAACAACAACACATCATATAGGAGAATGACGAAGCAAAAAATCAGCCAGGGAAGCTTCAGTGACTTCCTTCTCATCAGACAGAGACAACAAACCGGCCTGTCAACTTCTTCTTCCCTTTTATTTTTTATTTTTATCATGACATGAATCGGATGATACAATTCAGTGTTTTTTTTTTTTTTTTTTTAAGAGGCGGGGGTGGATGGGGTGGCCCTGACGTTTCCCGCGCTGTCTAGATTCGATTAGATTAGATTCAACGTTATTGTCATTGTGCAGAGTACAAGTACAAAGACAACGAAATGCAGTCTACGGTTGACATTTTCATTTAATGCCAACTACCTCCATCAACAATGCTGAAGTTGTCTCTCTCCAAACACACTCGCTCATTCTTTCTCCTTCTGCAGCCTGCCTGGGTTAAAAATAGCTCTCCCCTCTCTCTTTCTCTGCTTCTGCACACAGAGGGGGGAGGGGAGCACTTCCGGCCTGGCCACCCAGCCCAGCATCTGATCCATAACACTGGGGCTGCTGGGTGTGGGAGAGAGGAGAGGAGAGGAGAGGAGAGGTGAGGAGAGGAGAGGAGAGGAGAGGAGAGGAGAGGAGAGGAGAGATTCCGCAATGCAGGGAAGCCCTTGCTTTCTCTATTTCAATACGGTTCTTCAATCCTTTCTTTTTCAATGTCTCTGTTAGCTCGCAATTCTCTCTGTCCACAATCACATTTCTTCATCATTTTACCTGTACTGTCTGCACTGACCCCCCCCAACCTCCCGACATAAAACCTAAAGTACCACACACATAAGTGACAAAACACCTGTGGCCATGCATGCAATTTAAGTGTACTTTATACTACAACTCCGCTACATTTTTAGAGGGAAGTGTTCTACTTTTTATTCCACTACTAAACGACTAAACTTCCTAACTTTACATATCATAGTCAAAACCAGCTACGACAGTGTAATGTTACTTACAAAATGATAGCGCAGTATTATAATTTCATAATGTTATAATATGCCACTCACAGGGGAAACGTTTCTGCAGAATGAGAACTTTTACTTTTGATACTTTAAGTACATTTTACTGTTACTATTCGTGTGCTTTCACTTAAGAAGGAGATTGAATGCAGGACTTTTACTTCCTATGGATAATTTTACTAATTACTAATTAAAAGGATATTAAAAAATTCTTCCACCACTGCATGAAGTTAACTATACCAAAAAAGCACACATGTATGTTGAAGCACCAGCACATACTGCACACACACACACACACACACACACACACACACACACACACACACACACACACACACACACACACACACACACACACACACACACACACACACACACACACACACGAGAGTTGGCAAGCCTTCGCCCTACAAGAGCTCTGGCTTCATGTGACCACTGCATGCCTTATAACAGAGGCAGGCCTGACTGAGATCAAAAGACGGATAAATAAAAAAATACCAGAAAAGAAAGAACGCAAGAGTTTGGAAACAGAGGAGGGAGCGCCGGGTCGAGGAAGATTTGAGAAGCTGAAGGTTTTTGGGGGAAAAAATAACATTTTCAATAAGCAAAACACCAACAAGAGTCACAGGGCTAGGACGACATCTCTGTCACCAACCAAAGACAGACACATATACAAACTACACTGTCTTAGATGTTTGGCAAGACTGCTAACTACACTGCAACCTGATAAAAAGGTCTTCTTTTTTGTCAGCGCAAAACAGCTGTTCAACACATAGTGGAACAATCTGCAATCAAGCACTAGCGGTGGGGGGAACAATCAATGCTGCATAGAATGGCGATATTTTCCCTGGCAATACTGTATTGATACACAGACACCAAGTATCACTCTATTATATACCGTACTGTATGACGTGTTGGTGATTTTGCAGCAATAAAATAGAAGTGAGATGAAACGAACAGAGAACTTTATCATTTTAGATAAAAACAGATGTTGAAAAAGTTTCCTTTTGGGGACATCATCATTTCCAGTTTGGGTTAGAGTTTTTTTTAAAGTGACTTTGCTGTTAAACATTACTGTTGCTGCTTTACAAACAACATCTAGCCTAATTCTAATCCTGAACCAGGCTAACATGTATGTATGTATATGAAAGTTAAAACAAAAAATGTAAGGGGATATAACTCAAGTTACTCCCTGACATTCGCACTATTACAGATTAGGGCCGGGCGATATGGAGAAAATCAAATATCACAATATTCTTGACCAAATACCTTGATGTCGATATTGCGACGATATTGTAGGATAGTTGGTGCTTTTACAAAATATTATTTACACAATGAGATTTTTGATAAATAATCATCAGAAATGTCGATTTAATGACAAAGTGTGTAAAGGAAAATAACAAAGCAGCTAGATCAGCCTGTTGAGTTCAGAAATTGACATCACTTTACTCTAATGCAGCCTTCAAAACCAGGAAAAGACAACACTTAACATATTACGATTTTACGATATCCAAAATCTAAGACGATATCTAGTCTCATATCATGATATCGATTATATTGCCCAGCCCTATTACAGATGCAGCTATTTTTGGTTCAAAACGCAAACCTTATTTATGTAGAATGGCTTTTAGTACGTAGTAGTGGTGTGACAATTTCCCTCTCCTCCTCCTTTTCTGATTTGACTGTTTTCTATGTTTCATTCTTTTTATTGTATGTTATGTTGTTTTAATCTTGGTCCTTGATGTAAAGCACTTTGGATACCTGCTGGTTGCTGTAAATTGCTATATAAATAAATGTTGACTGATTGATAATTAAAAAAAAAGAGACTTACTATTGTGCGCAGTCGATGAGCTGATATTCGTTGGACCTTTCCCAGCAGGACTGCACACCCTCGTCCTGCCAGAGGATCTTTGCATGGTCATAAAACTCCTGGAAAGAGAAAGAGGGGTTTATATCAACAGCATACCACAACAGAAATAACTGCGAGTCAGGCTCTCATTTTAGGATCCCTGAAATAAAGATATGATATCACAAAAAGAGCTGTGTGTCAGTAAAACAAGAATCTTGCATAGCATTACTCTCTGGGTTTTTAAGAGAGAAAATAAAAGAGAAGAAGAAATGCTGTTACAATGAAGACCCACCTGAACACGACGCAAAGTTTGCCCCCTGTCCCTGCCCTTCATTATCATACATAAACTATACCGAATGCAGCACACAACAAATGATCGACTTTGCACATTGGTGGATGGCAATATGGGAAAAGGTTGTTGCTGGTTGGTATCTTTGGATGATATCTGTGTCCCTGGCTTAAAACGGTATTTCCTGTCCGAGTCTCAGTTGGTGAAAACGTTAAGGACAGATGAAGGGAGGCAGTGATACTCCCTGGCTCGGTTTGTAGTCGAAGGCCGACTCGGAGAGGAGCAGCAGATGAGTGGGCTCTGACAGAGGCAGGAAACAGAACAGTTCACCGAGTTCATGAAGAAATGGAGAGCTTTGTAAGGACACAAGGCTTGGCTGTCACTACACAGGGGCCTATCTCTTCACTACGATCTGCAGTTGGTCACATACAACCTGATCAAGCACAAACAAGCCATTATGAGTTATAGAGTTTTACTGCATACCCTTAAAATACTTGATGTAACTGAGAGTATGCAGGCTTTGCAGTGACAACCATGTTACTGACAGATATACACAAATTTGGAAAAGCAGATGTGATGTCTGAGGTGGACAAATGGGACGAGGTTTAAAACTAGCCGAGTTGTTTGTCAGTTAGATTTTCTTATCATATTACAAAACTGTCAAACATGAGTAATTATTGATTCATTTGCATCCCAAGAGAGGGTATAAGGGGGTTAACCAGTTTGGTTTACTGACAGAGTGGTATAACTTAGTATACAAGTTGAGGAAATGCAAGTTGATCAACAAGTTAAGGCCTTTTTACGGTTGTGCGGAGGCTCCACGCAGAGCTTTTGCCGTAGCCTACGTAAGTGGCCTGATGTTTACACTTGTGCGCTGGTGTGTGCGTCGAGTCGGCATGTGTGTGTGTGGAGAGTGTGTTTTAGAGCGAGGAGGAAGTGAGAGAGTGACGGCGATTAGCTTCGGAGCGAGTAGCGACTCTAGAGTCATAGTGAGAGAAACAAAGTGTCTCCCCTGTTCTTTCTGACCACGGTGGGAAACCTGGAGCAGGAAAAGTTAACAGCCTCCTTGATTTCATGTTGTTTATGGAGAAGGAGAACCAGGAAATGAGTCGGGGGAAATGAAACGCTACCGAGATACGGCCGAGCGACGTGCATCGTTGTGACGTGTAGTTACATTTTTCAAGAGGTGCGCGTCAGGCTACGGCGTAGGACCCTGCGCCGTCGATTCTACGCACAACCATAAAACCCATTTAACAAATTACCTATGTATAGCTACTTTGAGATCCTGTGTGAAAAAAGACAGCGCTCTGAAAACATGCTGCAGAATTATACGCTTTAATTTGAGGAAAAGGTCACGTGAGTAATCTACCAGGTGACATATTAGAGGTATCATATCCCTGATATTGTATGTAGGGATTGATATTTAAAAATTTTAACTACAGTATTTTTTTTCTGAGATATTCAAAGTTTTTGGGGGAAAATCTCACTCTTTTGAACTCTTTCAGGAAATGCATAAAAAAAATGTCCTCCATAGTTTTGAAGCAACATTCAAAACTATGCAACATGACGTTGGTTCAGAGAGCGATTGTGTTTATACAACATCTACTTCATGTCTGCCCGTTCATGTCTGTTGTTGCTCCTTAAGAGATTTCTCCCTTTTTTCCTGTTGAAGGATTTTTTTGTAGTTTCTCCTGATCCAAATCAAGGATTTTCAGGATCATATGTTGTATAAAAAAAAAGAAGAAAAAAAATGGTTAAGTCCTGTAAGCCAAATTTGTGATTTCTAGCTATTCACAGTAAATAAAATTCACTTGACTAACCTGACTACAATGACTTGTCACTGCACTACACTGGGAGCAAAGAGGTGGGCATGGCAGCAATCGGTCTGAGTTAAAAAAAAAAATTATCTTGCATAAATGCCATAATCCATTTCATTAACATTTAAGGAGACTTTTTTTTTTTTACATGAACAATAACAACAAGGATTACTGATTAGAAATGAAGCTCGAAAGGAAATCAAGACTTTGGAGATTCATTCTTGGCCTTGGTGCTTTTCTCTTCCTCTCTTACTCCTCTGCTAAAGGCAGAGTCAACCAGTTCAACTGGTTTCCAGTGGGCCCTAAGGCCAGGCGAGGGGGAGCGGGCCGAGGAGGAGGCGGGTGGAAGAGTTGGAGGAGCGGCTGAGCCTATAAACTAGTTTCATACTGTATTCTCTTTCCTGAACTGCCACCCATCCACAGGCAGAATCGAAAGCCAAACCTTTTGCTTCTGGGAACCGATGCGATATTAAACGTTGCTTTAGGTAACCAGCTATCATTGTGCTGAAATCACTATCTAAAATAACAACGGTTACCCTGCTATAACCCTCCAAACCCCACACAAAAAACTCAGTTTCAGATCAAAGGTCTTTCCCTCTTTAGTGGAAGTGACTGACTGACAGCCCGAGGGAAGGGTCAGCTTGAAATAGGCCCGCATAATAAATTTGCCATGAAGTTGCAGAGACAATATCAGGAGATCTCCTTTTGCTTACACGCAAATACACTCACTTTTTACTGGAAACTCAGCTTCTAAAAACAAAGCTATACAGTGGAAACAACCAGTTAATACTGAGGCTATCCTGCTGGGGAAAACAAACAGCGAGGACAAAGTGTTCTTCTTCCTCTATACGTAACCTTTCCCATATTAGAAAACAGCTGAAATGCTATTTCACTTTGTAATTTCATAGTTACAAAGTTGGAATAATCATTTTTGGGAGTTTGACAACATCACTTCTATTCTGTAAATGTTTGTTCCACTGATTGATTAAAGCTACATATCACTCTTTAAACTTGAGAAACATGCTTCTTTTAGACCACCATATCAAATCAAAGTATCCAGATGTGCATGATTTTATCTTTGAAAACCCTTTGATGTTGACTACAATTTAAAATAAATCATCATAGTTTGATTTATTGGGGTTTTGAACTGCTGGTCATGATCTTTTATTGATATATTGAAATATACCGAACATTATGTTGTTGTTTTTAAATAGAGCTGAAACTAATTATCTTTTTCAGTATCTATTAATCTGCTGATTATTTTCCCGATTACTAGGCTTATCACAATTTCCTAAAGCACAACATGGTGTGTTCAGATGTCTTGTTTTGTTCGACCAGCAGTCCCAAACCCCAAAATATGAAATTTTCAATTATATAAAACAGAGAAAAGCAGAGAATGTTCACTTTTAAGAAGGGTGGAATGTTAAAGAAATCATCAGAACTGTCACAGACTTGGTTTGCTGTCGATCAACTAATCCATTACTCGACTGATTGTTTCAGCTATATCGAAAAGTTTTATCATGATCGGTTATGGTCTTATTACCATTTCTGACAACGCAGTGAGTCTCTGAGAGGCCGCCGGGAGCAGACTGCAGCTCAGGGGGGAATCCCTCTGAGTCTCAGTGTTTCTGGAGGACAGGTCCCTCTAGACACGTTTAGGGTTATTACAGACAGTCAGTGTTAATAGGTGGTGTGGATCTCTCAGGTGAGAGGCTCATTCAATTGACAGCCTCCCAAGCGGAAGCACACCTGCGAATTACTTAATCACTGCGCAAACACACAGGGCGGACTCATAAAGGCTGCCGTGGGAGGTACCATACTCATCTATAGCGCAAATTGCCAGTGGACCTGCTTGGCAGGCTAGATATGGTACACCATGACGTTTAAAAGCAGTTATAATGAGAACATCTGAAAAAATAAAAACAAAATGGAAGCTGAAAAATAGTACACAGACAAACTAGACTGTGATTAAGATTTGCAACTGTTAAAAGCCTCAATTCTAAAACCTTTTCCCACCAAAATAAGCGCGTATATGTTATATGCTATATATGCTCCTTTCCCATTGCTAGCAGACGAGATCTGTTTTTCTTTCCGGTGTGTCACGTTCAACGTCACATACGCGCCGGAAAACAGGTTTTTCTTAATATCTACTTACTTATTCAGTCTCTCTTGTAAACTCCTGGCTGACTAATTTAGGACGATGTGTGAGTGCAGCTTGCGGGGGAGAGACGGACGGAATTTGTGGGTGAGATAACAAAGGTTCCCGCTGGAGACGACACACATAGCATCACGCCGGAAAAGGGGGCGAAAATTTGCATGTCCACCCAGGTGTCATGTTTTCATCGCTGCCGATTGAAGCTGGAGCCGATAAATACTGTGACTAGTGCAGTCATTTGCCCCGGGAGTGAATGCCGCTTGTAATCTTTGTTAGTGGGTGTTAGTGGGTTTTTTGGCAAGTAGGAAAGGGGTATAACATTAGGGCTTCAACTAATTGAGCATTATTTTCATTATCAATTAATCTAACCATTATTTTAACGAATAGATCATATGGTCTATTTAATGTTTAAAAGAAAATAGTGGAAAATGTCTTGTTTTGTCCAACCAGCAGTCCAAAATCCAGTTCAGTTAAATATCATAGATGAAACCATAGACGTTTTGAGATTTATGTTTTAAAAACATTACTTAAATAATTAGTTGACTATCAAAATTGTTGCCAAATACTGCCTCTGGTAATAAGATGAGATACTTTAATGATACAACACTTGAATAGGCCTCCAGATGACATTAGACTAAAGGTCGTGACACACTAACCCGATAATCGGCCTTCGGACAGTCTGGCCAGGTCAGTGACTCGAGTCTGTTCGGTGTGTTCCGTGCCGTCGTCTGTCGGAGGAGCCGTCGGCCTTCATTTTGGCCGATTTGACATGTTGAATCGGAAGGTGTGCACTGCCGGCAGTCGGACTCAAATGACCAAAGCTGATTGGTAGAGTGCTAACCCGGCAACGAGGAGCGGGATGAGGGTGACTAGAGTATCTTTTAAACTGACCTTTGGCAATCTGAAATGAAACAGATTCAGCAACTGCATGGCCTATTTCTCGCTTAAAATGTTTTCAGAAACACGTTTCGGTGAACTATTTTAGTAAAATATGAGATCGTATTCTGAACAAGCTGCCAAGACAGCCTGGCTTTGAATTGAACGTGACGCGCTCGTCCAATCAGCTGCCGGTTTTCATTTTTGGGCGACAATACAGATTAGCGCCGCCTGCTGTTATGGAGACGCATTACGTCTTGTCGCTTCGGTGTGTTCCGAGGCACTTTTTTGACCAACTCGGGGAGACTGATCAGTCCAACTGCCTTTTCTACCGAGGGTCGGCCGTCTGGTTGGTGTGTCAGGGGCTTAAGAGATTATTAGTATAAAATGGGACTTTCAGTTGAAAAAAGGAAACAAAGTAGTGCAGAAGTCAGAGAGTCAATAGATCCCAAGGATTGAAGGTGCAACTTACCGAAGGAAACTCAAAATCCTTCTGGTTTACTTGGTTCAGGACATAATCGATTCGGCATTTGTTTGCAGGACAGGCTAACTGGCATGGTGGTGTGAGCGTAGTCATGGCAGCCACAATCGTCTGGATGGTGGAAACAGAAGAAGACAACTTAATACAATAATTTGTAACATAACAGGGTTAATATTCAACCCTTTTTAGTTTACATTTACGTCTTACAGCTCCTTTACATACACACGACATAGAGAGCTTCATTTTAATGAGCTACATGTTTATTTTGAAGGTAAAGTGCTGTATGAAGTTTTTACTTCTGATTACTAAATACTGATTACTATGGTTGGGTATCATTTGGGATACCGGTGCGAAAACGATACTTTAAAAACAGTGCCGGTGCCTAAACGGTGCCTGAACTGATACTTAAAAAAAATAGAGTAATAGGGAATAGGGCATTTTACAATAAATGCACCACGAGGCTTACTAGTTTCAAGTGAACGCACCGTCGGTGTTGTTTTTCCGACAACGGCAGCTGCACACTGCTTAATGTCCCGCTGTTGGAATTCTCTACAGTGAAATACAGTCACACCGTTCAGCTGTCAGCATTTTAACCGTGTTTAATCCAGCTGCTAGCTAACGGTAGGCTAACGTTACCTGCTGTCAAGTGAAGCGTTAACTAGCGTCACGTGCAGCGATGCTCCTGTTGCCTCTAACGTCTGCACAGGTGCCTAAACAACCGAGTTTTGGTACCCAACCCTACTGATTACTCAGTATTTCAATAGCATTCAGAAAATCTGTTAAGTAAAGTTCTTTTATGCATAACATCAGTAATATTTTTGATATATACACACACATATATATACACACACACACATACATACATATATATATATATATATATATATATATATATATATATATATAGATAGATATATATATATTATGACATCATTGCTCCCAATACGGAGAGAAAAGCACTACAAAACATTCTTACCTCTATAGCTTCTTTAATGTTGTTTTTAATATCATGTATTTTCTGTTTTTTCTCCCTGTGAAGAACAAAGAAGGGTTCATGTTATTACACAAAAGCATAAATTACAAGAATTAAGCACTATCACCTCAAGTCAAATATCAACAGTCAAAAAGGTCAATCACTATTGATGCTAATAAAAACATATTACTATTATTTCCAAAATATGGCTCCATGGGGATATATATCAGCTGTAAATCCAAATATGGATAATGTAGCTGTACAAGCTAAAATATTTTTTTATTTAAAAGAAACTGATTTTTCTGTGTTAGTGCCAGCAGGTTTTGGTAGGGATTTGCTGTGTAACATAAACCTCTCTTTGTCAGCCTGGAGGTGAATTTTATCAGACATCAGTATTATGGCTGCTCCAGATGCACAGATACCTTTATTTGGCTGACCGAGTTCAACTCCTGAATTTTGTCTACTTGCTGATACCGAATGAGAACAGCAGAACTTGTCTTCATTCTGGCAATGACATTTATTAAACAGAAAACAGCAGAGTGGGGATGTGGAGGACAACACGGACTGTTGTACATTGTAGGGATTTTTAAGTCTAAATATAACTACAGACTACCATGAGCACAACGTAGGATCCAAAGTATCAGCGAATACGATATGCTCCGTATTGTCGTCCACTTTTTGTCTTAAAGACAAACACATACACACACAGCATGGCACTCAAGTTTATGCAATCTGTGGGCTTCACTGATACCAGTAGTAAAGGTCTAACGTCACACAGGTCTTTCAGAATCCAGACAAAAGACAAGTTTGGCAAGTCAGATTTGATACTGAAATTCCCCAAATGAAACAACATTAGAGCTGCTTACACAATTAGGTAACTGCATAGTGTGATTTCTTCTGAATGACCCACGGCAAAATAACTCAGTATATCAGAGCAACACTAAGCATACCCATGTGTGTTACATTTGAGGGCTGTGCAGTATATGTTGTCAACATTAGAGCAGCCTGTAATACTCATGTTGAGCAGAATTACTTCAAATTAAGCGCATGGATAAATGTGTTCTGTTTTAAATGACTTTTGTGAAAAAGTAACACCATCAGTGTTGCTGCATGCTGCTGTAATAGAAACTTTACCCTGACTTGGGATGTTGTGGAAGACATAAAACTTTCAGCCTTGAAATGGAGAAATATATTTCTTAAGGACAATTCTCTCTTTTCTTAGTGAGCATCTTGGTTGTCTTTTAGTATTGGGTGATACTGTCATGATATCTATAACCTAATAACTCAATATCAATCATATAAAAATGTTTGTGGGATGACGATTGGTGCTTTCAGAAGATATAAAACTGCAGAGGAATTAATAATAATGAGGATATGATGACCAAAAACTTAAGATATTCATTTTACTGAGCTTAAAAGTCGACTTACAGAAAAAGCAACTCCTGTATCTACATATTTCTTATTTTGACATGAAAAACGTTATGTTAACTGCTCCTAATAATTGCTACCACAGCTTTAATTAGGGATAGACCGATTATCGGCCCATTTTTTTGGCAGTTTGCAGATTATCTGTATCGGCGTTTTATTTGCCTGATAACTCATAAAGTTAATCAATTAAAAAAGTGCGCTATTTTAGCTGCGCTACAGCACTGTGTCAGACCCTCTGCTATGGTTTCGATCACTCACTCACTCACTCACTTATGACGTCATAAGGGGGAAGGTTACCTCCCCTTTCTCTGCTTTGCCCGCCCAGAGAATAGAGCTCAACAGTCCCACCCACAGCGGGTTCCGGAAGTAAAAATCCAATGCAATTTCTCCATTGACAATTTGAGTATAAGCCATAAAATCTCAACCGTTGATGTTAGACTTAAAACCAAGTACTAAGTGATGCCTCTGATTGGTGGAACTCATGCTGGTGAGGAGGGGAAGGAGGGGGAGCTGCCTGCACGATCCGTCATGCACATGCGCAAGATGATTTTCCGAGGATCTACGACACTGCACGAATCACGACCTGTTCCACACTTCGGCCGGCAAGCTAACGTTAGTTTAGCTAACAACTAATTAGGCTAACCGCTAGCTAACAGCTTGATTCAGTCTAAAATAACGTTAACTCAAACTAAACACTGGGGAAAACAGGCTACAGCTGACGTAACAGCTGTAATATATTTAACGGTTCTTTTCAGGTTTTATTTTGAGGGTCTTTTAAAGTTATTACATGCTGTCTAAGCTAGCGGTTAGCCGAATTAGCTGTTAGCTAAACTAACGCTAGCTTCCTTTATTCAGTGGTGCGTGAGTAGTTCCTTGGCTCGATATTGAAAATATGTACACGGCCTTGTACCTTTGACTTTTTGGGGATTTTCTGTTTGTTTTTTCACTCGAAATAACACGTTTTATGCATATGAGTCATGTTGTAGCTGGTTAGCCTAAGGCATGGTCGAAAACTCTTTGTATACGGATTTTTCCAGACGTCAATGGGAGAAATGAATGGGAAATTTACTTCCGGAACCCAAGGTCTCTCGGAGTGTGGGCAGGATTGTTGAGCTCTATTTGGCCCGCCCATGAGAAAGAGAGAGACATCACGGCTTGCAAACGAGTGAAGCATGGCAGTTGGTCAAGGCCACACCCCCACCCTCCACCTTGCCCCCCCTCTCTCCTCCTCAATAGCATTTAAAGCTATAGACACAGAAATGGCACATTCTGAGGAAAGCTCATTGTGAGACTGGCTCTAGTGGCTGTAATCCTGCACCAAGGTTGAATTTTGGGAAAGAGACATCAGATATAGTATTAGGGGACCACTAAGGTCTATATAAAAGCATCCAAAAAGCAGCATGTCATAGGACCTTTAATGTCCCGCCCACAACACTATCTATTACTGGGTATTTACTGGGTATTATGTTGAAAGTTCTAATTTATTAAATAATTGCTTAAACCATTTAAGCAAAGTTTTGTGTTAGAGTCTGTAACATTCCAAAGATTTTCATTTTCACTGTAAATGCATATCGTTTTCAAATATCGTTATCGGTTTCATTAGCTAATAATCGGTATCAGCCCTGAAAAACCAGTATTGGTCGCTCCCTACTTTTAATGTTAAAAAGTCGTCAGTGGGACAGATATGTCACAGGCTTGTGATTGGTTCAGGCAAATCAAAACAAATAACCTCCCTTCACAAACAGAAAATTAACATTATGTGAATCTGAATAACCTTTCAGTCTGATTATCAGGGTAAAAAAAACGGCATCACAACTCTAATAATACCACCAAATAAAATCAAACTACAGCATCATTTTATAAAGCCAAAATCCAGTCAGACATTTGGTGCTGGATTGTGACACATGACAGTATATTTATATATATATTACTCTGGTTTAGCTGTAAACTAACATGGAGACTAAACTAAAACTGAGTCTGAAAAATGATGACCTGTGATCAGATAAGATAAAGGAAATATACATTTTGAACTGATAATACTGCTGCAGTGTTTTAGAATAAACTCTTCAGGAAGGAACATTTCTGCTGTCACAAAACGATTTGTCAATTAATCTATTGGTAGACTGACAGAAAATAAAATGTTTTTTGATAAACAATTGAATTAACTGTCAAACATTCCCTTGTTCCAGGGTGTGAAGTATGTGAATATCATCTGGTTTTTTCTTTATTTTTTATGATAATAAACTGAATATCTTCGGGTTTTACACTACTGGTCGGACAAAACAAGACATCTGGGGATGTCACCTTGGGCTCCGGGAAAGTTTGACAGGCATTTTTCACCATTTTATGACATTTTGTAAACCAAATGATTAATTGAGAAAATACTGAAAGATAATGAAAATAATCGTTACCTGCAGCCCTATTTTACAATATATATTTTTGTCACAATAAATAGAGATGCTCTAACTTTTTTAGTGTATTAGTTCTGACTCCACTGCAAAAAGTTTTCGAAGTCAGGGGAACCAGTGATCGGACGGGCTGTACTCGATATTTAGGGGGAAAAAAAGGGGTCTGGGATTGCCTCCACATGACTCTCACAGACCGTTCCCAAACTCGTCAAATACAGACTCTTTGTCACAGCCCTCAGCATCTGACACTAACTCACAAGGCACTCACATGCACTAACAAGACCGACCGGCTATCAAAAACAAAGAACAGAGAAGCACTGATTACAACACACAAAGAGGGAGTGTGCATTCTCTGCTCAGGACGCTATTACTCAACTATATCTTTATGTAGCAAACAGTTGTTTACTGCTGCATTACTGTTCTGAATATCAAGTACAGCCCCTTTAACATTTTAGATTACTAAACAAAATGGCTAAGAAACACCCTCAATTGGATTATTTCCTTAAAGGAGATGTTTGAACTTTATAAGAGTGGTTTTAGAGAGCTTCTCTTGGTTCCTTGTTCCTTTATTTCACTCAGACCGACCGCAGTATGACAAAGAGAGAAAGAACACATTCCTCACATTGGACCTTCACAACAAAACAAAAAAACACTGCCCCACTCTCACCCTCATCCCTCCTATATTACTGTGTCACTCCCCAGCATCTCCCCCTGTCCTTATCCTCCTCATGCTCCCAGTCCTGCACCCAGAGGGGAAACCCAGCAAGGTGAACTCCTCCGGGCCCAAAGAGCACAAACAACCCTGGAGCTTAACGCTTCTGGGGAGTGACAGCCAACTGTGGATTTGTCACTACACCAGAGCGTCTGGGTCTGTGAGGAGCATCTGTTCAACATGACCCAAAAATAAGCACATGATGATGCTCCTACCCTAAAACCCCTTTCTAGGAAACAGATGATTAAGAATAGAAAAATGGGACTATTGTTTCCATTGCATCAACTTGGGACTGAGTTTTCGGAAATTCACAAGATAGGGGGGCTTGAAAACATCCAGAGAAATGTTTCCATGAAAACCTGAAACGCATAAAGCATTCTTCTTGTGTCATGCAAACTTGGGTGTATTTACTCCAAAACATTACAGAAATCTGCCCAAAATATTTAACTGTGTATCCAATAGTTTAAAAAAAAAACTATGAAAGAGTCTATCCGTCTATCCCTTCATGCCAATAGAAATGGGAAAAAAACATTTGTTTACTAGCCAGGCGATCAGTTTCAGTCAATGAAGATCCTTTTATGTGTAGAAATTCATCTGAAGTTTTTCTGCTAATAACGTTACAAAATAAGAGAAAAAGGGTTTTTTCTAGCTACTATAGATATTATCTATATGAGGATATAATATTGTCTAGGATTGGAACATTGTAATATTGTTATTCCCATTACTGATTCATCTACTGATTATTTTCTCAATAGTGAAATAGTGAAAAAAAAAAGCTCATCACAAGTTCATCAAATGTCTTGTTCAAACCCAAAGACATTTAATTAACTGCAATATTAACTGAATAAATATGATATATAAACACACTAAAAACAGCATATTCTCCCATTTGAAAAGTTGAAACCAGGGAATATTTTCCATGTTTACTTGAGAAATAACTCAAATGATCAATCGATTATTTTCTATCCAATGATTTATAACAACATCTGTGTCTTTTAAAAGTCATGCTGCTTGTTGGATCTTTGTCCTGATGTGTCTTCATTAATTAGCATTTTGTTTGACTTGGCATTTGCTGACACTAAAGTTCCAAATTAACCAACTCATTTTACTGTTCTAGCTGAGTAATATAGACATGTCTATCATGTGTATCTTGTGAATGCACCAGTAGTCCTCCCCGAAACATCATCAAGGTATTTGGTCAACAAATATTTTCACATCTGATCCTGTAAGTATCACCCAATACATCCTAATTATCAGTTTCTCAGCTACATTCTGCAAATAAAACCACCTGAACTGTCTATAGCTGTTTAGTGATGAAGTGCCCTGTATGAGTGTGTGTGTGATTTGATGAACAGAGATACAGAATAAAACATGAAGGGAAACCAACACTTACTCTGCGTTGAAGCCATTAACGTGCAATATTCGCATCTGTTTAACTATCGTGCTTTTCCCAGATTCACCAGCCCCTGAAAGCAAAAAGGACAGAAAAATGTTACAGTACAAAACCTCCTCAAAAGGGCACAGACTAAAACATCCAGAATGGGGATCCATCTAAAACTAGTGGATTATGTTTTAAAGCTTGTCGTTGGATACTGGATCTGTGAAGGCTTAGGCATCTTGGTGTCTTAGTTACTAGTAGTTACTCTTCAGGTTAAGATTTTACATGAGAAGCTTATAAAATACAATGCATTGTTAAATATTAAGTAATATTAGTTCCCAACCTATTTAGCTTGTGTCCCCTTACAAAAAAAACTGTGTAGTTGGGGTCCCTTGTCCTGTTTCACATTAGCATTGAATTATTAGCAGTTCCACCAAAAAGACATTTCTCCTCCAAAATTACCATAATCCATTAATTCACGAAGTAGCAAAGACAAGAGAAAAGTCCAAAAAAATGAATACAAAAAAAGGAAAACTACCTCAACCAGCCACAACAGTAAAATGCTAAGTAGCATTTTACTGTTGTGGCTGGTTGAGGTAGTTTTCAATGTTACTAAAAAGCATTAAAAGTTCTCATCAACACATCATCTTTTAGATAGACTGATGCAACAGTGCTAACTATCTAAAAGATTATGTATTTTCTGTAGAATGAGTACCTTTAATACTTTTTAGTAACATTTTGCTGATACTACATCTGTTCTTTCACTTAGGTAAGAGCGTGTAGGTAGGAGAACTGTTTTTTTTCTTCGTCTTTGAGCAGAAGTGAGATGTCCTTAAGCCCTGATAAATACTTTCTCCATAATACCGGCATGATAAAATGTGTTAAGACTGTCACACATGTTTACAATGAAAAAGAGAAAGCCTAGCCTGGACAAGGAGCTAGGCTACAGGCCTGCAATTTAGAGCCTGAGTCTAAGTGTGCAGATCTGGGATCAATTTCAGATTAGAATGAACAGGACAGTCTTTCAAGGGAAGATAGTAATCCTCATAGTAATCCTAATTTGCTCTCCGTACTTCAAGAGGCTTGGCAACTCAAAACTTTTTTTCTGAAGTAAAACTTTTATTTAAATATTTACTTAAGTGAAGAGTGAAAATGAGACATTATCAGCATTATGTACTTAAATGTATTTACCGTTGGTAGAGGTGGAGCTTTCAACTCTAAAAAATGCTGGATAGTTTAATAAATAATATTGCATCTTATAATAAAGCTTTAGTGCGTATATTTTTTATATTACTGAACGTCCGTTACATTCAAGCCATTGCCAAATGAGTTGCTACAACGCTAACTAAGACTGTCAGCTCCACACAAACTCTCTCTGTATTTTTCAGTATGGCTTTGTTCAGAAGATTGTGTCGTCCGGTGACTTTCCCGCACAGAAGCTCAAGAGTAGATAATTACCTCTTCTGAAAAGTCCATCATGTTTTTTTGATCCTCCTTGATCCTCGCGATCACGGAAGGCTTGTATCATGTGGATGCGCCGACAGTGTTGTTGTCATTACTTAGAATTCCTCATGGGGGCGACAGAAATTACGCACTATAGCTTTAATTGTTGTATTTATTGAGTAAAATCTCAATCTGCAATGTAACCAGTAACATTTCTCTGTCAAGTTAATGTAGTAGTACAATGTTTTCCTATGTTATTAGTATACAGTTTTTTTTTAACTGCTTTGGGCCCTTCTGTAAGTTATTTCGGTGTACAATGACTTAGAATAGTAACATATTAAATATTTTTATGACAAAACATCATAATAAATCTAAAGCTGTTTGGGGCCCTTTTACCTCGGGCCCCCAGGCAGTTGCCTACCTTGGTTAATTGTAAAGTCTGCTCTTGGTGGTTTTTTTTCTGTGAACCAGAGCGTATTTCACCGGTGTTTCTGACTGTGAGTAGCCGCGACTTGGGTATGTGACGCAGCTATGTCATGGCAGGTGTATTGCTCAGGACCCAAGAAAGCACAGTGTCGAGTTTGTAGTTGTGGATGAGCGGTTCTCAAGAAAGCTGCAAGCAGCAATACCACAGGCCAAGCAATCGTCCCGTTCCGAATGGGCACGTTTTAAAATGAATAATAGTCAACGACTGATTAGAATATCCATTGTCCAGTAGCTGGTGTAGACAGGATTACGCAAAAGGTGAGTGTGGAGTCTGAAACATAGCATCAAATATTAAGTCTATAGGCCTAAATGACTCAAGGTGAATCCACACTGAACACACAAACACACAGTTTGCCTGTGCTGTCCTGTACATCTGAAAAGACCTCCCAGCCTCTGCATGCTGCCTTCACACAAATGCTGTCCATCTGTCTGTCCACCATCTCTCACATGTTCTGGAATCATGCTCCATATTAACCCATGAATGCAGCAGACACAGGCCAGCTTTTCAACGGTCTTGTGTCAAGACACTGTAAAACCTGATAGTGTAGTTAGTGACATCATGTCATTGCATCATATATTGATGCTTCACTGTTATACGCTGGGGGGAAAAAAAGTCATGGGTAAAATCTGAAACAATCGCTATTACATTTGTATTAACAGAAGAAAACACACACACACAAAACGTACCTAATAGTAGTAGCCGATGAGTCGCCCGGTATAACTGTTTGTCTTTTTGGAGCTGCTTCTCTATCTTTTTGTTGGCTTCCCTCTGTGCCTTCTCCTCATTTCGTTGGTCTTCAGTCTTACTATTGCCAAGACAGCCCATCTTCCCAAAACCCCAGTAATAGGTTCAGGGGGAGACAGGGTGGGTGGGTAGGTAGGTAGTTAGGTAGGTAGGTGTAGAGAGTGAGGAAGGAGGGAGGGTGTTGATCAGAAGCAAATCAATCAACCCTAAATTCCTAGACTGGCCCAACAGAGGAACACCCGCCTCAAAATGGGTGGCATTTATGTTGCCAGATGAACCGAAATGTAAACCCGTTAGTAGACAGTGGGCTCCACCAGGCTTTGGCACAATATTTATGGATGGATGTGGCTATTCACTGGCAATTTATCAACATGAGATCACTCAAAAAAAGGAGCGGAGCAACGATGCCGCCCTCTCAGACGCTTGATTCTTGTGTTTTTCACTGTAAATCCGCAATGAAGTCATCAACATTAATATGAGTGGATGTGAAATGTCCAGCCTTGCAATGTACATGAACGAACGTCGGTGGTCCTGTTTGTTTACATGTGTTTTCAATTTACACGCTGTCTTTTAAACACACGTAAATATATTCATTCTCTTAGCAAATGTCTCCTCTGGAGCCCATCTTCGGCAGTTATCTCACACTGCCATTCAATTCATTTCCACTCACAATCCTATTTTTCTCGAGCTCCCCCCCCCACCCCCACCCCACCCCCCACACTGGGATATATATTTTATGTTGATATCTTTAGATGTTGTTTGCAATCCACCTAACCAGAGCACATCAGAGGGCGGGTGGGGGGAAAATTAAAAATAAATATTTCCTTTTAAAATGACGGCATGTGAATCATCAGGCTACAATGGGGCTTATTTCTCTATCACAACCGTCTTGCAAGTCCGTCACATTATACACCGTTTTCTTTTGGGAGGAGGGGAGGGGAGGGGGGGGGGGGGGAGTTGTATTCGTTGGTGTTAGCAACCTTATCAATAATATCCAGTTTTTAGCCGATGTCAAAAATGATTTCCTCTCCCCGTCAACAGATGCTGGAGCTTGCTTTTTCTTTTTGACCAACCCAAAAAAAAAGGCCGCTTCTCCGTCCTTTTTCTTTCTGTAACGTTAATTTGTATTTCTCCTCACATCGTAAAACTTCTTTTTTTTGGCAGTTGGATGTCCTTGAATATACCTCGACATCCAGGTGATATTCGTGGGAAAAAAAAAAATCCTCCGCTATATTCTTGTTTGGCGCAGGTAGGCTACAGCCCGCTGTCAAGTCTCTCAGCTTTTTGTATTCCCTTTGAATCCGTGTGGTAGATTGTGGTTACATGTGCATGATACATGAACATACCGCGGTGTTTTCAATCACTGGTCCAGCGGCGAGACATTTATGTTTCACCGCCGAGAGGCCGCGTCTGCTCCGGTGAACCGCTCGGGGAAATGAGAATCGTTTTCTTTGCGGTGTTACTCTCAAATTATTTCTGCCCCCTTTTTTCTCTGAGGATTGTATATTGAGATAGATAGCGTTGAGGTGGGGTGGGGCAAACGGCTCTCACGGAACGGAACCCTGGGAACGAAGAACAGTGGTCAAGCTTCGCGTGACAATAATTTAAACTTCCGGTTGGAACTTTCACAATAATAAAAAGAAAATCCAACTCTCATACAGTGATAAGGACTATAAAGTAATTGATAATGATAAATATATTATATGTATTTGTATTATATTATAATATCTATTATTTTTCATTCATTTTTATTTCATGTAGCCTATCTATTTTACAGTCATTATTGTGGAAGGCATCTGAAAATGTCACTATACATCATTGTGAATACATTTTATATGTGACAATTAAACTTGAATTGATTAAATACCGATAAGTCACTTTATTAGGAAAAGATGGGATTCATTCATGGACTTCTTGACAGCGATAGAAGTACCCTGATCCTTAATTTAAGTTAAAGTGCTGTTGGAAAATAACTAAATATTGTACTTCACAGTTAGTTACTTTTAAAATCAAGATTTTACATAAAAACAATGATACAATCCTCAAATGCATTGTTCAAGATGAAGCCAGTGGTTCCGAACCTTTTTGGCTTGTGGCCGCTTACAAAAAAAAAAAAAAACAGTGTCTAGGTGATGTCCCTTGTTATGTTTCAGATGTCTATGAGTTGTTAGGTCCAACAAAAAGACATTACCCCTTTAAACATTGCAGACGGTTTAATTTAAATACAAATTATATTAAATTATAATAATTAAAGACTATGAAAAAAGTCTGACTAATGAGTACAGATTTGTGAAGCGGAACTTTATTTTCTTCTTTCCTCTTCCATTACAGTAACTTGTCTCATCGAGGCAAAAGAAATGTTGTGCTTTTAGTTTAAAAAGTTTAGATTGAAGTATTTCCTGTTTCCTCCTTGCTGTAGCTTGACGCATCTGGAATGAAGCGGGGTCGGATCACATGATTGCCCGGAGCGTGAAGCAGAGCTACAGAAAGGGAAGAGGCGCCCTCTTTGAACCAAAATGATTATTAACCCAAAATGCATTCATCAATCACATTTAAAACCAATAAATTAACATTTACAAATAGTATAAAAACAGGAAATGTCACTATACATTATAGCAATAGCCTATAATAGGCCTATTAATAATAAAAGTAAACAGGACTTCTAAACAGAGTAACAGCAGGTAAAGAAATAATGAAGGCGTTTTAATTTACTTATTTCTTATTTTCTTATTTTACTTAAATAAATAACTATTAGAACATTTAAAAGCAAAATTGTTAGGTGTGTTTATTTTTATGTTAGGGTTTGATAGCATTTGGGTATATTATTATTATTATTATATTATTATTATATATATATATAGTGATAAACCTTGACATCTTAGTCATTTTAGTTGCTATATTTGGGTTGAAATGACTGGAGAGTTTGCAGGAACTTTCATTCAAAACAGTCACAGCATTATTTGAATTGACCGATTCAGTTATAGAATATTAGAATTAAATCCATATTAACCTAATGGTGATCTGAATTGTTGAATGACTCCCTGGTGTCTTCCTCTTTAGTTCTCACATGCATGCAAACACAGAGCATGGCATGCCCAAAAGGCAAGGAAAAGATGCTCAGGGCAAAACACATAAAAGTCATAAATGACCACTAAATGCTACTGTGGCTCTCTAATAAACCCCAACAGACAACTGAAGAAGTAAAATAAGTAATTACATAGATCTTAGAAGCAAGTTAAAGGTAATCTTGTCCTGCATCTGCTGTGGTGTTTCTACAAACTTTGTATACTCACATCAGGAAGTTAGTCTTTTCTTCTAAAGGGTACACTATCTGTTAACTACCCAAACAGTATTACTGATCAACCCAGTATCACGCCTAAGCGTGTAATAATAACCCGCTGGTCCATTGGGTTTGGCGTATCAGTGTCCCGGTTTGAACACCGAACCTTTGTGCACATGCATGCTTCCTATCAAAGAGGTTGGTAGTGGAAAATATACTACCTATTAACCACAGCAACAAACAACAAACATTTATTAAGTATAGGCTACATCATGGCATTTCTGTCTGTGTGAGTAATAGAGAAGCAGAATCAGAAACAAGTTTATTGCCAAGTAGGCTTTTACATACAAGGAATTTGCCTTGTTGTTTCACAAGTCCACTTCTGAATTGATGGCACCGCTTCATTCCTCCATCCTCATAAAATAATCTGTCTGGCTATCAATAAACTAGTCTGGACTCAGCTTCTTATTTGCTTATCCATCCCATTTAGGATTGACCCATCTCCCAGAACAAATAATCTTGGGCTGAATGGAACCTGGGTCCCTGCAGTCCGACATCCCAGTTTACATATACAGTATAGCCTATCATGCATCCCAGTCCAAAATTCCTGGACCTTATTACAGGATAGGGCATGAAGTTGTTGGCCGTCCACTGTCTTTCATGTCCAACAATTTGGTGTGTCTTTCAGACCAGTTCTAAACAATCTGGAGGAAGTCCGGTAGAAGTGATGCATAATCTTGAACTGAATTAGACAGATGCTCTCTATTGAAAGGGGCAGAGTCGGCTGTTTTTCCTATGGAGGCTTCGGTCCTTTGACGTATGCAGAGGAATGCTACACATTTTACCAGTCATTGTTAGCAGGTGTTCTCTTTAATGATGCGGTTTGCTGGGGCAGCATGAAAGACATGGACACTAGGCGGCTGGACGAGCTGGTGAAAAAAGACTGACTCAGCTTGGCAGGAGGTTGGACTCACTGGGGACTGTGGTGGAGAGATGCACACGGTGCAAGGTGCAGACCATCCTGGACAATGTCAGCCACCCCCTCTACAACATCCTAGGAACAACTGCAGCGGACAGCTCATCTGGCTGTATTGCAGGACTGAAAGTAGAGATACTTCATCAGCCATCAGACTTTTTAACGTTTCAGGCAATAGAGGGGGCTTATGACCTGGGCTTCTCTCTCTCTCTCTCTCTCTCTCTCTCTCTCTCTCTCTCTCTCTCTCTTTCTTTCTTTCTCTCTCTCTCTATCTATCTCTCTATCTATCTATCTATCTATCTATATATCTATATATCTATATATCTATATCTTTCTTTGTACTTTTTACTGCCACATTTGATCATCATCACATCTCTTTGTACTTTTTCTTTTATTGGCACATTTTATCATTTGTAGCCTACTTATTATTGGCACCTTATCTGTTTGTTTATTTTTATGACTTTGCTTTTAAAAATAATGTTAAATGTCTGAGCTACAGGACACTGGAATCGATCGATCTATCTATCTATCTATCTATCTATCTATCTATCTATCTATCTATCTATCTATCTATCTATCTATCTATCTATCTATCTATCTATCTATCTATCTATTTGCTACTATCTACCATCCAAATATAGGTTTCACTTAAAAATAAGCTTACAATAATATAAGACACATTTTTATGTATTTGGGTATTTCTTATGTCAACAGATAAACTGTCAACTTTGTAATGGTAACCCTATGCTTCATACTGTGACATGTCAAACATATGTTTCTTTAAAAAAAAGCCTATTTTTAAGTACATAAGAACAAAAATTCTGCTTAAAAACGAGGCATAATAATCAACTGTCTAATCATCCTGCTAAGGTTCATTTATATTCTTATTATTTTATCTAAAATATAACAATTTGAGCCACATGTTACAATAATGCCTCAATGTGACAATCAGACATTTGTTTTCAGTCCCTTTATTCACATGTTGGATCTAAAAGACTTTAGAGAAAAGGTGGACTGGAGTCTGAATCCTTTAATAAATCCTGACATGACAAAATGCTAAAATCTTCAAATGACAGTGTAAATCAACTTGTCTGTCTATAAGACAGTATCTGCTTCGAATGGTATCTTGTTATGCCTGTGATAGCCCTCTAGATGGTAGCATCTTTCTTACATTATCTTTTTACTTCATTTTTATTGCACCAATGCAGACATAGTAGGTGAATATGGAAACTGTTACATTTTGTAACGTACAAGTCCTTTAAGAAAGGAAAATTGGGATGCATTATCAAAAGTCTGTTATAAAAAGGCAGTGAATTGTCATATTAAAATCTGTTTCTATATTTTTGTTGTTTAACACTATTCCTTCCTGTCAGACATGGTATAACATGTTTGTATTTGTGTGTATCAGATAACCTCCATTTGTTTAACTACATTAATATCAGGTATATGGCCTAATATTACAGTAATGTAGTTAAACAAATGAATGTTATCTGACATTAGCCAGAGAAACACACTACTTCCATTCATCTTCTCTTGACTTCCTTCCTGTTTTTGCTCGCTGGTACAGCTCACAGATGTGTTTGAGCCACATAAAGTCAATATAATAATGTTGTTTTGTCATTATTGCCCCAACTGTTTTCTTCCGCAGCAGTTGATAATTCATAAATGTATGATACATTAACAAAAGAGATAATATGAAGTTTGTTAAAGTTTGCACAGTTTTACACAAATACCAGGTCTTTTCCATTCCTTAGGCCTATCTAACCTAAAGAGTATAAAAGTGTGGCAGACCCCCCCCCTAAAAATGATATATTTTTTTATTATTATTCTGCTAAGTTTTTTCATAGTTGTCATAGTGTATTAGGGGCCGCTCCAGCCCCTCATATATTGACTGGGGTGACTCCCTGACATCACTGATGACATCATTCCTGGTGCTGTATAAAAGACTGGTTCGAGGACTGAAGCCTATCAGAGACCCTCAGCTGCTCTGTGTACTGTAGCCCGATCATCATGCGTGAAATTGTACATCTGCAAATTGGACAATGTGGCAACCAGATCGGCTCAAAGGTAAAAAAAATAAATAAATAAAATACTTCTTCACTGTTAAAGTTATAATGTGAGTGATTGAACTCACTGTTAGAAAGACAATTACCTTTTTTGTTACGCTAGCTGAGAAAAAATTGAGGAAATGTTTTAATGTAAGTATTTAAGATTATATTTAATCTACAGTATAAGAAACAGTCTAAAAAATATATATTCTTATTTTTTTTACTTTTTTAAATGATGCTGCATATTTTGACATGCACTGTTCCTTTGCATGGTGCCACAAACAGTTGTGAGTGACACAGGGATGATTGACAGGGTGTATACTGTCAAGCATTCAAGGAACAGATAAGGGCAAAAGCGAGGCTGGCAGGGGTGGGACATTTTTTATCATTGCTAACACAAAGCAAGAGAGAGGAACTACAAGATAATACAGAAAGTAACACATGATGCTGCTTGACATTGAACATGACAGTATGAGAATCAGCAATCAAATAGTTATTCTGTTAAGTATCTTTATTATTTTATCGTGCACAGCAGATATTCTTAATCTGGTCAGAACAAGTGCCACAGATTAATAAATTGGGATGCATTTTAACATGTACTTATCTGAGAAAGAGTCAGGGTAAACACAGTCATACACTGACTGAATAGGTACACACAGATAAAACTATTATACTCATGACCAACTGCATAAAAAATCTCCATATACCTAGAGGTGAAAAGTGTAAACCACAGAAAGATAATTGTCTGATGATATTTTCTGTGCATTAATAATCTGAGAAATGCTTTCATTTCTTAAACAGCTAAACTCTTACAGTTATATCTCCTTATTATTTTTATTTTACGTTAATCTGTTGATGCTATTATGTTGATTTCCCACTTTGTCTTTCTAGTTTTGGGAAGTGATCAGTGAAGAACATGGGCTCAATGCAACAGGCATCTATGAGGGAGACAGCAACCTCCAACTGGAGAGGGTCAACGTCTACTTCAATGAGGCACATGGTAAGAAGAGGTTACTGTACATACACTGTTCATGTAACAGCCGACACTAATTCAGTTTATTCCATGAGCATAGTGGTTTATCAATCACTTACCAATTCTTATTTTTAAATAATACTGTTCTTAAACTTTGACACAAAAGAGTGAGGACCTACATAAGTTCAGGATGCACGTTTCCCGATATTTAAGTAATTAATATACATTCTGTTTGCAGGCGGTAAATATGTCCCCAGGGCCCTGCTTGTTGACCTGGAGCCTGGTACGATGGACAGTGTAAGAGGAAGCCGCATCGGGGCTCTTTTTAGGCCAGACAACTTCATCCACGGTGAGACAAATAACGCAACAGTCATACTGGGGAACACCTGCTACAACTGTCTTGCTTTTATGGGTTATATGAAGGCAATTTTTATTAATATGTGAAAAAGGAAAGACACAACTAAACTATAAACACTCGTGGTAGAGCTGTATTTGATGCTTTGGTGCCTCTGAACTGGTGTAAAATGTTTCAGAAAGCGGAGGATAATGTCAACACGTAAAAGAACATGTAATGTGTCAAACTGAAAACAAAAACATCACCTAATTTGGAGTTGCAAGTATTTAACCAAAGAGAAGAGGAAACATATTAGCCTGGCTGCAGAGCAAATCTCAAATTTGCCGGAAGTCCGTCAGGGTTTACCCATTCTAGAAACATATTAACTGGCAACATACAATTGAGATCTTAATGCAATGCAACATTCCACCTATAAAGAAGAGGCACAACTTTTTTTTATATTTTCATTTTTGCAATAGATATTATATGTCTAATTATATTGAAAAGTCTGAGGATTTTATTTATTTTGATGTAACAGGGAACTCAGGAGCTGGGAATAACTGGGCGAAGGGCCACTACACAGAGGGAGCGGAGCTGGTGGAGCAGGTGATTGACAGAGTGAGGAACGAGAGTGAAAGCTGTGACTGCCTGCAGGGCTTCCAGCTGGTTCACTCACTGGGGGGTGGCACCGGCTCTGGCATGGGAACCCTCATCATCAACAAGATCCGAGAGGAGTACCCTGACCGCATCATGAACACCTTCAGCGTCATGCCCTCCCCTAAAGTCTCTGACACAGTGGTGGAACCCTACAATGCCACCCTGTCAGTCCACCAGCTCCTGGAGAACACAGATGAGACCTTCTGCATAGACAATGAAGCCCTCTATGACATCTGTTTCCGCACGCTAAAACTGACCACGCCGACTTACGGGGACCTCAACCACCTGGTCTGCATGACCATGAGCGGGGTCACGACCTCTCTGAGATTCCCCGGACAGCTCAACGCAGACCTGAGAAAGCTGGCTGTCAACATGGTGCCTTTCCCTCGCCTCCACTTCTTCATGCCAGGCTTTGCCCCCCTGACGCCCCGTGGCAGCCAGCAGTATCGAGCCCTCACGGTGCCTGAGCTCACCCAGCAGATATTTGATGCCCGCAACATGATGACGGCGTGCGACCCAAGGAGGGGGCGGTACCTCACGGTTGCTGCCATCTTCCGTGGTCGGATGTCTACCAAACAGGTAGAAGAACAGATGCTTGCTATGCAGCAGAAAAACAGCAATTACTTTGTGGACTGGATCCCACATAACGTCAAGGTTGCCGTGTGTGACATCCCACCCCGAGGCCTCAAAATGTCCTCCACCTTCATCGGCAACAACACAGCCATTCAGGAGATATTCCGGCGTGTGGGCGAGCAGTTCTCCCTAATGTTCAAACGGAAGGCTTTTCTCCACTGGTATACAGGAGAAGGTATGGATGAAATGGAGTTCACTGAGGCAGAGAACAACCTCAACGACCTGGTGTCGGAGTACCAGCAGTACCAAGACGCCACCGCTGATCTAGATTGGGAAGTGGAGGAGGAAGAAGTGGAAGGACCCGCATTATCAGCTCCAACAATGATTCAGTCTCAGATAGAAGTTAAACTGGAAACAGTGACTGAAATGAGCAAAGACGCTGTGAAGGAGTAGAAGACGTAGGGCATACAGTGTGGTTTGTAGGTTTGACACCTTGTCGGATATGGATAATATGTGGGATTGTTAGTCTGAAAAGGACATTTTATTTTTTAGTTTAATTTAATTCTATATGGTTGATTTAGACAGCCTTTACTTGATAAAAGATGCTGTGACACATTTAAACAATAATGCTTGTTGTCTTTTATGTATTCTTCAAATGACTTGTACGCTTTGCTTTTGAGAAGCTTTCTCTTTTAAATATTTGAAAATTGTGGACATTGTGCATGTATATATAGATTTTTTTATGTTACGCAAACTTTATATAATCCACAGCCATAAAAATTAAATTGTGATGTTAACACTGTTTGTCCAATATTTTCTTTCAGACCTACAGTAAATGTTGCAGTGAGTTGTTTTTGTATCTTAAGTTACGACGGACATTAAAAACAGTAAAACCAAAAATGATTCCTAAGGATTGAGAGTACATTTACTATAACACTAAAAAACTACCAAAATACTTTCCCTTTCATTGAGTTTTATCCTTTGAACTGGACTAAAAGCAACTAAACTCTGCTCCAGTGACAGGCAGTAGGCTCTGACAGCACAGTGACAGTGTCAGCCGTTCAAGGCTGTCACACAGTTTCCTACAACTGTTACGAGTCTGGGACATAGAGATTACACATAACTTGGCCAGAGTGTCTGCAATCTGAGATAAGCACACATGACGTGGGGATGTCTCCACTACTGCACTTAAGTCAACTACTCACACACATACACAAATATAGATAATATACTTATGGTGACACATGCGGTATTGGCTCACCAAGGCCAATCTGCTGAAAGTTACAATGTGGCAATGAGGTCAAAAGGGGATCAAAGCTCTAAACTTTACTATTACATATGCCAGGATAATTTGCAACAAAATGTGACCAAAAAATGAGTTATCACTTTTGCCTATACTCACTTGATCCCAACAGGCAGTATAAATAATGTTATATCAAGTGTAATTTATAACCACAGAATATTATATATGAGCTGTCATTCTCAGATAAACAGAATATAGGCTACTACTATGCTATCTCTAGAGCAATGCCCACATTTGCTATTATGCATACAGATTTGACCATAGAGTTGATGCTATTGCGTCAACAGCCCGCTGTCTCTCCTTCATTCAAGGTTGCAGAGAACTTTCAACCTTCACTGAGCTTAATTGTGCAACACAGGTTCAATGGCTGATATCCCCCATACTGTAGTAGGTTAGCGGACATATTACTGCATGCTGTAGGTTAATGTGAAGAGCGATGTTCATAGTTTTAGTAGTTCGTTAAATATAAAATAGGCCTATATTCCTAATTTCAGCTGTCCACAGTGTCAGTGGACCAGTGCGGCGTGTAGACTAGCGGAAATGCGTAACTACAATACTCCCCATGTGACTGCTGTGGTACAGTGGGAGGAGACTTGCAGTTGTCCTGGTACACTGATTTCAGTCAGTGTGATTGAGTCTACCTCCCGGCTTATCTGCGCTTCGACTCCGGCATCAGTAGCATCTGTCAGCTAGCTAGTTAAACCATGAAGATCTGGGCATCAGAGCACATATTTAAGTAAGTAGCCTAACGTTAGTCTATTGACCTAGCTAGGTAAATTACTTAGTTATGGTGATGTGTTAGAGATGGTCCGGCGGTTCATTGTCTGGTTCTGCTGGTTTCCTGTTTAATCCGGCGAACACACGCATGGTTTATGACAGAAAACTTTAACAAGAAAACGCTGCTAACTATAATTTATAAGTGTTACTAGCTAGCTACGTTAGTATGCTAACGTTAGTAGTAGAAGCTTACTAACTAAAGTAACGGTACATACGGTAGCCAGATTTCCCCCCCGTATAACGGCAGCTCAGTGGCTTTGTCTTTCAACGAAATATTGTAAGAGGCACGCATCTTATTTTTTTTATTTATTTTTATTTATTTATTTAAATAAATGTAAAGCGTATGAAATGTGAATCGTGGATGCACGACTGTCTTTGCAGAAAAGCGTTGTCAAATTGTGTAACCAGCCGGTCAGGGCCAACCCCCCGCGCGGGTAGATGCTAGATCGCACCCAACTGCGGTCACATTTCTACTTCAACACCAGTCCGTTTATATTTTACATACACTCTTGGTAGCCGACGTTGTTAATCATTTCAACTGTGTAGTTTTTGAAGCCTCATTCCACTGTTAGTTAGAGCGGTCAGGGAAACCTGTAATCTTGATTGCCGATGGTGTTAATGTCTCTTCAATTTCGGATCACATTGCTTCAGGACATGCCCAGGTGTGCAGCTTTCGGTTTAGAAGCCTTAATTGTAATTTTTTAACGGTAAAAAAAAAAGTGCCGCTATATAGGCTACTCCGTACAGTCTGTCTCTGGCTGCAAAGACGGACGGGACGTCGACACATGTATCGGGTGCGATCTAGCATCTAACCCCAGCGCGCGACCTTTCCCCTACATTTCTTTTGCCGTGACTGCTTCGGTCTGCTTGCGTCACTTTTACGTTGGCGCGTTCACGCGGTTCACGCGTCTCCGTGGCAACCTTCCATCCTCTCAATGCCACCACCGAATAATCATTTTAGATGAGAGATGGAGATTCATCTTTACCTTATATGGCTATTTAAAAAAAAAAATTACCTGATATTAATGAGATTGTTGAATGAATTGTTGGTGCCATCAGGTCGGTTAATTTGCTAAAATTGTCACAAAAGTAGTAGTGAATGAGTTAAAATCCTTGTGAAAAATAGTAATTTTTACCAAATTCCCACACTGCGGATCAGTAAAGGTGTATCTTATCTTAATTCTGTAATTATACTCCATCATAAGATAAAGTCCTGAATTGAGTAATGTTACCTAAGTAAAAACACGTATGCAATATTAGCAACATATAGGGTACTTAAATACCAAAGGGAAAACTACTCAGTGCAGAAAAATGGCCCCTGTATGTGTTATGCTATTACATATTAATGGATTATTACCACTGACACATTCATGTGTAAGTAGCATTTTACTGTTGTAGTGGTTGGTCAAATCTTTTTCATCTATTTCATATGCCATAGGATAGTTTAATCTGTACCAATGCATCATATTTTATGAGATGATTGTATATGTTGTATGTTAAATTTGAATTTGTAAAGTATCTAGTAACTACAGCCCTCAGATAAATGTAATGGAGCCAAAATTACAACATTTCCCTCTGAAATGTAGTGGAGAAGAAGTTCAAAGTACTATGTACTGCTTTGAAATTGTACTTACTTACAGTACTTCAGTATTATTAACTAAGATTGTAGGGTATTACATTTTTATCATGAACATACGAAAAGTAAGTCCAGTTGGATATCACAGTTTTTTGTTTTCACTTTTGTCACTTTTAATCATGAAGACTTGTCTATAAACGCTTTAACTCAGTGTCAGATTGTCAGTTAGTCAGTCTGTGCATTTGTATACTACTATATTACTTTTCTTCCACAGCCATCCTTGGGAGACGGTGACCAAGGCTGCTATGCAGAAGTATCCCAACCCCATGAACCCCAGTGTGATCGGAGTGGATGTTTTGGATAGAGGCATCGACAAACAGGGACGCCTCCACAGTAAAAGACTGCTTAGCACGGAGTGGGGTCTTCCATCCATAGTCAAATCTGTGAGTTTCAAATCCCAAACTGTGTCAGCAGTATAGGTCTACAGTTTAGTCTTAAAAACCTCTCTGCAGTAAGTAGGGCTGCACAATTAATTGCAACTTTATCCAAATCGCAATATGGACTACTGCAATATCCAAATCGCAGAGAGGTGTTTGTTAAAGGCAAAATATGTGTCAAACCATTCTGAACACATCCTATCCTACAGACTAAAGAAAATATCCTTGTTTGGTAAAGATCCTTGCAAAAATCACACTCTAATCACTTTATTTTTTTTTTTTTTATATTATTTTTTGGGTGAAAATGACAATAATGATACAAAAATGACCATTCCCTCCAATATTGTGAATCATATCGCAATCGTAATATCAGTCAACATAATCTCAATTAGACATTTTCCTCATATCGTGAAGCCCTAGCAGTAACCTTGTAGTTTAACTGCTTTGGTCACACTTAAAATGTACACATGACTCTAAATAAAAAAACACATGACCTGACGTGGGAGGTTAATGCTTTCCAGCCTTTAGTCCCAAGGCTATTCTTGTCCAGGGGCAGCAGCAGCAGCAGACCTGGTTGGTGACGAGCCCAGAGGCGAGTTCATGGCTGTGTGCCATGGCTCGTGTTGTACAGAACACGGTAGTGCCATTTTTGTCATTGCTGAAATGTAACCTACAGCAGCATGTGATGTAACTTTCCATCTCTGTCTGCTGGGTTATCACTAGAGGTCACTAGAATAGAAAGCAGTGACGGCAGCCTCTGGAGTTCTGCAAAAGGCAATTTGAACTTTTCCCCTGTGTCTTTTGACTCTCTGAATTCAGCGACGATAATGCTGGAGAAGATAATATCATGTGTTAGCCTATGTAAACATTGGCTAATCAGTGTCTGAGAAAGGGCTCGTAGTCAGTGACATCTATGAATAGCAGCCACTTTAATTCCAAGGACAGTCTGTAACAGAGCGTAACCCTTAATCAGATTGTCTCAAAGCAAATCACTCCTGAGCCTCAGTGTGTGAGTGTAAACTAGATGCATCGTGAAGGCGTCTTTCTGCAACGCCAGTTTCCCTCTGTAATCTTTGTGAAGGAAAAACAAATCACTCTTTTATCATTGATATATGACAGAACCCCCTGTATTACATCGCAACGCAAGCTGGTAGCGCAGATGCTTGTCTATAAGTGGGCTCGTACATCAGATTCATACAGATACAGAAATCTTTATTTTTTTAAATTTCATAAAGATATTTTTAGGTTAAACTACACCTACAAGATTCCTCTTATCCCCAGAGGTATGCTTGCTGACATATGCAAATTTACTGCATATAATTCATCTGTTATCTCAACAGGCACTGGTGTATTTCTCCTAAAAACACTGATTAAGTAAAAAAGTAACATGAAATTGTAAACTTCAGGTAAATTCAGCTGAAGTCAACAGATGGTTTGTGTATGACCTGCATACAGGACAAAAAGCTTTGTGTCACAACAATGAACACATGAGTAAATGAATAAATAAAAGTACCATTTTGAAAAAATGAAAATGCTGCAGACAAAAAAAAGAACATTGACTGAGTAACATCTACAATTTTTAGCAGTTCATTTCACTTTGTAGTAAAGTGTGTTTCTTTCTTTGTCTTCAGATCATTGGTAACTCTCGAACATGCACGTATGTTCAGGAGCACACGGTTGTGGATCCCAAAGAGAAGATTTTTGAACTTCAGTCCTCAAATGTGAGTACTAATGACACAACACATCCATCAACACCCTCCTCTGGCACCCTTGGGTTAATGCTGAAATGTAACCATCAGTGTGGTAGTGTGTCGTGTGGTAGTGGTGTGTTTTATCTGTCCACAAAACACTATTTTGGAGATGTCAACCAAAAGCACCCATCTAGATCCACTTTTTTATGACTGTCTGAATGAATGCTGAATATTAATGCTGAAAACTCTCTGGAATGAAGTCTTGGTTGTTCCACCGGCCGATAGCTTACATTTCAACAATAGAAGTTTGTAATGCTGTTTTGAGACCTGTCTGACAACTCTGGCTGTAGGCTGTGGTACTGTACTGTACTGTATTGTTGCATTGTATATCTTAACATTACCAAGTTCCTCTCTTGTGCTATTTTCTCTGCAGATCACTTTCACAAACATGGTGTCTGTGGATGAAAAGTTAACATACAAACCACATCCTGAGGATAAAGACAAGTAAGTTTTTACGTAGCGGTTGTTTTTACTAAAGAATCATGGATTTCTGACGCCATTTGACCATGATTTTTTGTAACCCTCTTTTAACACTAGAACAATACTGACCCAGGAGGCGATCATCTCTGTAAAAGGAGTCAGTCTCAGCAGTTACTTGGAGGGAGTTATGGCGAGCACCATCTCTGTTAATGCTGGAAAGGTAAGAGATCTCTTAAAACTGTCTTTCAGGTGGGACCCAATGCGTGAGGCCCTTTTCTGGTAGTTCCCAATATGACAAATGTTAAAGCCCCAGTGTGTAAGAATTTCTCCCATCTAGCAGTGAAATTGTATATGACAACCAACTGAATTTCCCTTTCTAGCCCCCCCCCCCATTCCGAGTGCATTCTAACTCCTATGGTGGCCGAACCCGAAATTAGCGAAACTTCGTCCGTAAGTGTTCCTTCCAGTGTAATAATAGTTTTACGTTTTCAATATTTTGGTACCATTTCATTGCTAACATCAGCTATCAGGTTCCCAAACATATGCAAGCTAATGTTAGTAAAGTATCAGTGCTATCGTTATTCTTTATATTGTACCAGATTAATAGTGTAAGGCGATGTTTACAGCGTAGGAGAGAAGCAACGGAGGTTTGTGTTTTTAATATATTTCTCTGAGCAGCATGAACAATGTCAATGAAACCGAAATTAGCTCTTAGTATCTCCATCGCCGGCAGTGAGTTGCAAGTAATCTTCTCCCCCTCCCTCCCTGGCATTCGTTACACTCAGTGCCACTGAGTGAAAAGCAGAGTTTTGTGTAACAGAAACATTTTTTACAAGGCTGAGGTACGCTCCTAACAACCTAGTTCATACAATGTTTTGTCCGTTCACATGTGAAGGCAAAAGAAAAGCCAGCTATCATGCTATCATAGAGAAAATGTGAATTTGAAGCCTTTCCATCAGTTGGTTTAGAGCGAATAAACTAGACGCAAAGCTTAGTTTTGTCACAAGTTGACGTTACGCATGTTTGTAGATTGCAATCCGGTATGTATGTATGACACGGCAATTCGTATAGCATGATTTGCGTGTTATTAAGACGCATACTTGCGTCCCGCGTGTGGTGTTCGTCAGTTGTTGTTTTTTTTTGTTTGTTTTTTAAGAAAGCCTTCCCCAATGTTCTCTTCCTAAACCCAACCATTTAATGTTTTCCTAAGCGTGTGACGTTTGTCAGCCGTCATGTTTTTGTTTTTTCGTTTTACTAAAGCCCCAATATTCTTTTCCTAACCCCAACCTTGTTTTTTCACGCGAGTGACGTTGTCCTCGAGTGGCGTGTATGTTTAATTAAAGTCATGATGCCACGTTGCAGACATTGCAGACAGAGAGATTAGAGTTTAGAAGCTAAGTTTAGAAGCTAAGTTCTTTGGCTAAACGGAGAGAGGTAGCATTGTACAAGTTGGCTACCTGTGCAGAATACAGGGTTGTGGCATTTGGTGTCAGTAAGACAACCGTACACCGCTGTATTACGCGGTGTGCACAGCCATACGATTCAAGCTGTTGAATCAATTTGTCAATTTACCCGATGTGGCTGAGGCACACGCTATAGCGCACCGCAACTCCACAGCGCTCCTTGTGCCTCAAGTGTACGGCACACTGGATGGGACCAATATCCCGATCCTTCCCCCATCCGATGGACTATCTGAATGTCATGTCAGTTGATGTTCACTACGTCACAACTTATTTGGCAAAGCGCTTTCCATCTCCCATTTTGCGCATTAACTCTTAAAACTCCAGCAAGCGTGGTGAAAACGTTTTTTGTGAATTTGAGGACGTTTTTCCGAATGTTGCCGTTTCCATCAACATTTTGTAATGCGATATTTCAAAATATGCATAAAAATACATTGATGAAAACATGACTACAGGGATTAAGGAGCATACTTGTAATGAATCGTTCCTAAAAGGGATTAATGGGGTTGCACTTCGTTTGTACATACGAAAAGTGATGGAAGTAGTGTGAAAATATGAGAAAGCGACATGTCCAAACCCTGGATACATTCTCATCTCGACACTGCAATTACTGCGTGAAGTGTACTGCTTGTTTGATTACAGAAAGTTTCAGAAATTTTATTCTGGATTGTTGTCCTCCCAAATCTGAAAGGTGGGAGGCGGAGGTGGGTTGCAGATGCTGTTTGACAATCCCACAAGCACTTTGTTTGAAGCGGACCCTTTACCCCTTAAATCATCCTGTGACCCCTCAATTTCTGTTTGTTTTTCTTTTGATGGCAACAGATTATTTTAGTCATTTGTCTATTCAGTTTGATGTAATTCTCTTTATATTCACTCCTATGGACTAATGCTTTATTTGTTCTTGATCAGGGCCGTGAAGCCATGGAGTGGGTAATCAGGCGCCTAAATGCAGAGATCGAGGAGCTGGCAGCCACCGCACGCGGAACCATACGGACGCCTATGGCCGCTGCAGTCACTGAGAAATGACACCTGCCTTTCTTTTGCAGCAGAGTCTGAGAGAAACTTCACAACAGTCCAACCAGCCTCTCTTTATGATGCTCTGATGCCGTTTTGGTGCTATGGATCTCATATACTTTACTATCTACATTAGATTAACTGAAGTTTAAACACCACTGTTATCTGTGGGTTTGGAAACATGCAGCAAAGATGTATTCAAGGCACTGGATGAATTGAAAAAAAAACAAGAAAAGTGCCAAAGCAGACTTTTGGTCCAGCACCCTTTGCCAGCTGTGTTTTCATCTTGCAAATGACCTCAGAAGTGTCCTCGGGCATTAACTCTCTTGTTACTGTTGAGACACGATGGCAGAAAGCAATGTGTGGTTTAGGCAGGAGTCGAGTGTAATGGGGTACATGGAAGGGGTTTCGGGTGTCAAGATTGTAAATGGTCTGGTGAACATCGACAGTGACACGGCAATAAAATGTTTCAACGTCAGGTTTAGTTCTGTTAAGGAGCCATCGCCTCAAACAATGTGTTCTACCGGGACCTCAGTTAAAACAAGACACTGTAGCAGGCAATGTATGTAAGCCTGAATATAAACTCTATTTTGTAATTATGTGATAACTAATATTGTTGGTATTTAAGTGAAATGAAGTATCAATATATTTACCCTATTTATGTTTTTTAAGTAATGGAGAAGACCTTCTCAAATGCTGCGTTAGTATAACTTTGAAATAAATCAGGCTGATGTGTGCAGTAAACGCTTTTAGTTGCATACTGTCCCTGAACATGTTTACTAAACTCCAACAGTTTTATCAATACGCACGAGACCGTTCATAATGACACAGTCCTCTCAGCACGTCCTGTCAGTGTGAAGGCTGAAACCATGGCTTTTACTTTAACGTGCACTTACGAAATAGTTATTTTAACGAAGAAAAGCTGCCACATATGCTGATGATGCTGATAATCTGCGAATGTTTTGGTATCGCTGTTTGAGAGACAATTGGCATTTGAGAAGGTCTTTCTAAATGTAAAGTGACAGCAGTGTGGTGATGGAGAAAGATTTAGTTTCTTTGATATATATTTTTCTACCTGTAACGGGAATATTTATTAAGAGAAGTAGTCAATTGAAAAAATCTCATGTCACAAGCTTAGTTAGGAATTGTAATTTGTGCATTTTGTCCAGGTGCCCACTAAAGAAAAATGGTTTTACCAACTGCAGAATGTGGCAATAAAATGAAAATATTTTAACCTGTTTAATAGAAGATCTTTGCCAGTAATTCTTCAAATTATGCCCTACAATAAAAAGGCCTGGTTACTGTTAAGGAGGAAATCAAATAATTTCAGAAAATTAAATGTTCTGTTTTTGAGTTAGCATTTAATATCATTTAACAGGGAGTGTATATTTATCAAAATGAATTGTTATTTTCAAGTAGCAATATGGCCTATGTGAAAACATAGTATGTCAAGTGCATATGAATCTGCGAAATAATAGCTTCAGTAGTGCCTTTGGGAGGCTCAGTCAAGAGATGCTCAATAAATGCATTCCAAAAGTCATTATTAACTGAAGGGTGTGGAGGTATGGTCCTCAGGTGCTCCTCTATATTATTAGAGTCTACATACCTACAGTAGGTGTCGGCCAGTACAACTGAAGTCATCTAATGTTAGTCACTTGCTATGAAATTCAATAGTTACATGCTGCCACACTGTGGCCAAATGCTAGACTTGCAATTTCATCTCGAGAAGTAGTGTAAAAATTTGATGTAATGTAATCTAGGAAAAAAGGTTGGGCCGAAGCCCATTATATGTTGCTGTTTTACTGGCTGGAGAAAAAAAAGTGTGATGTCATGTGAATGGTTGAAAATATAGTTATTTTAATTATTAACTGTACGGTGTGTGCCATTCCTTTTTCTTTATGTGTTAAGTGCATTTTGTATAAAACTATGACTACTGAAATACACACACCTCCTGAAACATTACTACATTACCGTTACTCATAATTATGAATCCCGCTTTATGGCAAGACCCACCCTAGGTAGCACCCTGATTGGTTTGCACCATCTTGGATTTTTGCATAGGTCGTATTTTTTTAATAAAATCCTTTAATACAGCATCTCTGTATCCGTGTAATAGAAAGAGGTGTGTCTGTATTTTTGACAGTGTTGAAAATCATATTGTTGGGACTTCTAAATAACCCTGGTATACCGTAATACCGCCAAGCCTTGTCTACAGGAAATATTTAATTTATTTACACTTTGACTCCAATTTACAATTTTAAAATGATCTGTATTCCAGATATCACGCAAAATGTTTCTGAAAAGATGAATCAAATTGTCATTGAGGAGGCAGACTCTGAATGAAGCAGGCATGGACAGAGAACGTCGGGCCAAGACTTGTATAATCATTTGACAAAGATTATAACAAACAAAATTACACCAGATCTGACCATCTAAGACTCAGACAAAGAAAGTCAGTTGACAAGAAAAAAGCTGACCATCTCATACAAAGTGTTGAGGGAAGGGTGTGTAAAAATACAGTATGTGCATGTAGCTATAAGGAACTAAACATGGACCACCATCTGTCCACCAGAATCTGGTGAGTCATGCCTTGTTTCATTCAGGTTTAGGAGATCCAGGCCTTTAATTGTGTCCAGGTCTACAACAAAAGCAGCAGATACCTTTCCAAAACAGGAGTGTTGAGAGGATTGGACAGTTTGCTTACAGTTTGCAGCAGCTGTATCAGTCTCTTCATTTGACTATACTTTGAATTAAAACCCACCATGACCTGGGTGAATACTCAGTTCTGATTAGCTGGATATAATAGTGTTCATGTGTTCAGATCTCCATTCTGAACTGCAGCATGTTTCTGCTTTTAGGAACCAGTACATTATTTTAATCTACTGTAAAAATGGTTACAAAAAGCACAAATACTCGCCTTCTGTGTATAAAGATGTACATTCCTGATGTAGCCATGTAGAGTGTGAAGCTTTATCATGCAGTGTGAAGTGTTTGAAAACTCATACTGGACACAGAAGGTAAAGTGCTACCAGATTTTGCACAACATCATGCTGTTTAAAATCTAGTAAGAAATGTTCTTGCCTCCTGTATGTACGTATGTCCTGTATGAATTAACGTGTTGATTTAAGTTGTGATGGGTGTCCTTACTCTTCTCTATAGCCTTACACGTTGCAGAATGTGTGATGGGTACGTAGAGATTTGTGTGTAGCCTAGTTCAGAGATTTTCAACAGGGGGCCCGGGCCTCAGAGTCATTTTTTAAACGTTTTTTTTCAAAACTTAAATAGTCTTAACATGAATTCAACATATTATTAGCAAATATAAATCCCCACTGCTTATTGGTCTATAGGTAAGGTAGTCACTAAGGCCATCCACAGATCATACAGTTAATCCTAAGGACTCACTGTGCCACATGTATGTTTAACAATAAAACGTGATTTATGAAATCATGCCAGCCCTTATTGGGCTATTTTGATAGCTTAGTATTCTATGGACTAAAAAGGTATGTATAAAGGCTTTAGGCCGCCCTACACATTATTGTAGGCCCAGTTAATTTTATACAATATCATTATTGGTGTAGCCCCAAAGTATTTGGGATTTCAGATTCTGATGGTGCACACTCAGCATGCCCATGAGACTAGGGCCAGTGTCCCTTCATGTAAGGTGCCATGTGTGAATAGTGAAGCAAGAAAATCCCTTTTTTTTAATACAGGAATTATTTTATGAAATAATCTTCCACTTAATATTAAAATGGCAGACACGAAAAGGGATTTTAAACATAAAGTTAGGGTTTACTTGTGGGATAAAATAGATAATTAAGGGAAAATAGACTCTAGACTGGGGACCGGGTAATTTATTGCTTTGTAGCTCATGGTGTTTTATCTGATACTTTTGATGTGTAATTTTTTTTTCTTTTTTTACCCTTAGAAGGGCTGTATGTGTATGGAAGCCTATTTCCGCCAGTGAAAAATAAAAAAATGGATGAAAACCTTGTCTTGATAATAAAAATATATCCTTGGTATGTCGAAATTATGAGATAAAAAGTAATAATTATGAGATAAAAAGTCATAATTATGAGATAAAAAGTCGAAATTATGAGATAAAAAGTCATAATTATGAGATAAAAAGTCATAATTATGAGATAAAAAGTCAAAATTATGAGATAAAAAGTCATAATTATGAGATAAAAAGTCATAATTATGAGATAAAAAGTCATAATTATGAGATAAAAAGTCGAAATTATGAGATAAAAAGTCATAATTATGAGATAAAAAGTCGAAATTATGAGATAAAAAGTCGAAATTATGAGATAAAAAGTCATAATTATGAGATTAAAAGTCATAATTATGAGATAAAAAGTCATAATTATGAGATAAAAAGTCGAAATTATGAGATAAAAAGTCATAATTATGAGATAAAAAGTCGAAATTATGAGATAAAAAGTCGAAATTATGAGATAAAAAGTCATAATTATGAGATAAAAAGTCATAATTATGAGATACTTTTACTCAACAGTCGAAGAAGCAGGAGGTTCTCCTATTCAGTTAGACACAGAAATGGATTGTGAGTACATTGAGGACTACTTTAAACGTGGCTTTACAACAGACGAGATTCTTCATTTGCTTGCTGATTTACATGGGATATTACTAAGCAAACGCACTCTTGAAAGGATATTAAGCAAGAAGCAGCTCTGGCGTAGAAAAAATAAAACTGATGTGGCTGAGGTAGCGACCTTCATTGAACTGCAACTGGAAACATCTGGTCAGTGTCATGGTTACAGATGGATGCACCAAAAATGTTGGTTACATGGAATTGTGACTGACAGAGAAACAGTACGAATATTGCTACAGTTATTGGATGGTGAAGGTGTTGATCTGAGGTCAAGAAACAGACTGCGAAGGCGTGTTTACCACAGCTGTGGTCCAAACTATGTCTGGCACATCGACGGCTACGACAAGCTTAAGCCATTTGGAATTGCAATCAGTGGATGCATTGATGGGTTTTCCAGAAAGATGATATGGCTTGAAGCTTACAAAACAAACAACGACCCAAAGATCATCGCTGGCTACTTTATGGATGCTGTGATCAATGCTGGTGGGTGCCCTGCCAGACTCAGACTTGATTTAGGAACAGAAAATGGCCATATGGCTGAAATGCAGCAGTTTTTGCATTTTTCTGAAAACCAAGCTGAAACAGAAACTGTAACCTTTGGTCCAAGCACTGGAAACCAACGGATTGAACGATGGTGGCTGATCTTGCGAAGTGAGTGTGTCCAGTTTTGGATGGACCTATTTGACAAACTAAGAGAAGATGGCTACTTCTCAGACAACTTCTTGGACAAGTCCTTGATCCAGTTTTGCTTTCTTCAAACAATACAGGTAATTCACGTCAGTCACGTTATGAAATAAAGGATCAACCACTAATATTTCAAAGAGCCACAAATGACCATGTAAAGTCATTGTATGTGTTCGGTGAGATAGGTGAGATAAAAAATGTTGACAAAAACAATATGTAGGTTAAGGTATTCAGAGTAGCTTCGCATCAAATAAGTAGGCATTATTATTTATTTTCACCACATTTTGATAGCTGCAAAAATATAATTGCAACATTAGTTGCACTGCAGCAAATTACTTTTTGCAGATATTTATATTATTGTTCCAACCCACCATATTACAACCAGAAGACAAATCTCACATGAAACAATCCATGGTTCAGGACTACTTTACCAATGCCAATATTTTTTATACACTGCCTTTTATATATCTGCCTCACTGACTATTATTTTCCTCATAGGAAGAACTTAATGAGGTTGTATTGACTTGGAACAACCACAGAGTCCGTCAAGTCCACAACTCCCGATCACCTCATGGACGTCCCTCCATATTGCATGCTGTCCCTCAACTGTACGGAGGCAGAGATTGTTTGCACCATGTGGACCTGGAAAAGGTTCAAGTCTGCCTTGAAGAGTGTGTGTTCAAGGACTTCCCATGTGATGAAGATGTGTTCCATATCTGTGTCGACCTAATGTCAGAGTATAATCTGAAATTAACAAATTATATTTTTGAAACAGTTAACCTATATATCGAACTCAGACAGCTGATAAACAATGAACTCGATCTAGATCATTAACTTTCCTGGGCCTGTGTCACATTTTATATATTCAGAAAATGTTTGTGTCCTGTTACATTCAAGGACAAATTGAAACTGGCATACGATTGCAACTGTAAAAATTAAAAATGTTTGTCCTTCCACTGACTATTTGTAAGAATGGATTAAAAATGCAAGATCCACACATATTACACAGTATTAACTGACTTTTTTATTCACATATTTAAACAATCACATCATACAAAACTGCATATGATTTCATTTTAACTGACATTTAATCTAAGCCTATAATAGTAACCCATATATTGGCTTATGGAACGGTTGAACACGTCCAGTTGTCTTTTGAGCACCTGAATACAGTAAAATAGTGCTTGCAGTTTGAAATTAAAATAAAATACATAAATTGTAACAAGATAAGACCAATAATAAGTACATACTTGTCTTTCATGAACAAACATTTTTTTAAATGAAGAGATTGTGGGTGAAATGAAATGAGTGCTCAAATAACTATTTCTGAAGTTATTTTCACTAAGGAAATTGTTTATTTGCAACAGCGAAATGTTGGAACTCTTCTGTGCAGCTCACTTATAGAGACAAAGAGTGAACATGATGTTTAGTGGTGTTTTCTCAAACAGTGGGGCTGGTTGTTCTGTGTGCGTTATGGAAGTTAGATGAATAGCAAATGTTTTAAAATTTGAACACACAAGTTGTAAAAAGTTAAATGTATCAAATAGAACACAGACAATTTCCTCCATTTTTCTCTCAAAGCCCAAATTTATCAATACATGACATGCATTTGATAACCGTAACAGTAAACACTAATATAACTAATTTATTGATGTCTAGCAATATAAATCATCAATCTTCAAGTGCTCATATTATGCGTTTTTGCTTTTCCCCTTTACTTTATTGTGTTATATATCTTGTTTGTACATGTTATAGGTTTACAAAGTGAAAAAGCCCAAAGTCCCCCCCAAAGGGACTTACCATCTCCAACAGAAAACACTGTTCACTAACTGCTCCAAACAGCTCTGTTGTAGTCCAGCCTTTACTTCAGAGACAAACGTGGTCACTTTGGAACACACGTTATAATGCTCGCCTAGCTGCTAGCATGGCACGCCCTCATACTCTGCTTCTGACTAGCTAGTAGTAATTACTGCGCATGTGCAACTCCCAACAAAGATTGAACAGAAGTGAGATGTCTCACTCTGTAGCTATAACAGAGAGCTCAACACACAGGGTGAAAACAGGAGCTGTAGCAATATGCAGTACAAGAAAAATATGGTGTTTTCTGAAAATTAAACCATATAAACCTATCCTGGTAGAACCTCTAAATACAATTATGAACCTGAAAATGAGCATAATATGAGCACTTTAAATTACTTCCTTAACTGACGTATTCACAGTACATTCTCTACATTGAAACATACCACTTACAAAACAAAACTGGCAAAAAGCAGAAGAGAAATATCAGCATGTTAAAGCTGTGGCACTCAGTAAGGTCAAACAATGTAGCTGTAGTACTTCCATCACACAGTAAGTAAGCCAAAAATCTGAAAAACCTACAAAGCGTAAACATCGACCTCTGATGGTAGTCCAGTTTCTGTTGGCTGAAGTCTTTGCATTTTAGACAATGTCCATTACCCACACATTGCTTTCTAAGACTTTGTTAATTTCATGTCGAAAATCTGGGTAGTTGTCATAACTGACTGGCAACTCCAGGTAACAGCCACATGTATGAGCAACAGGTCTTCTCTGAAATCCCTGAACTTGTGTGAAGCTGACAGTGATGCTCTTTCCTGTAAACAAGTCAGATCCAGTGCAAAATCTGAGGAAAGAGGAGAGGTGCTGAGTGTCTGACTCTCTAAGGTATGTACTTACATACTTGACAATTTGTTTCTCCTGGGCATTCTGGGTACTGGGGTAAATAATTGATTTTAGGATCTTTCGTGATGTTGGTTGTAGCTCTTCATAGACTGCTGCAAGCCCTTTCAGCTCTGATCTAACAGGTGCAAGCGTGTTGCTCCACTGTTCAATCACAAAAGCGGGCTCTTGAATCAGTTTTTGGTGAGCAAGCTCCTTCAAGATTTGCTCAATGTTATTTGCTGTTGGAAGCCTCCGGCAGTTGTGATTATCCATGATTTCCAACAACTCTTCTTGGTCAACATCTTTAAAATCTGAACGACAAGATTCAAAGATCACTCGCTCAGACTCTGACACATACTTGAAAAAGCTGTCCACAAGATCACTCTCAACAAAGCCCAAAACAGCTTGCTCCAGAAGTACAGGTGCCAGTTTTACAGGAAGGTACTTCTCTTTTTGCCAGCCAAGTGTGATTATTCGACCTACACTTTCCCATTCTTGTTTCCCAAAATCATGACGTAGGTATGGCACTTTAAAGCCATTTCCCATTGTGCACTGCTCATAAAAGTCATTCCAAAATTCTGACAGTACATCCCTCAAAACACCTCCATCATCCACTGCCTTTTCAAGCTTTCCATCAGGAAGAATAACTTGAAAGTAAATGTTGTCCTCCATGATGCTTTCTTCGGAAAACACTTGAATAAGTTCTCTAAGAATCTGTCCACGATGAACAACAATAATTTTCTTCACTCCTTTTCTTGGAATGGCTTGTTCCTGCAACAAATCCATGGAAGGAGGCACAGGGTGTTCAAAAGACAGTTCCTGAGACAAAGGCAAGGTATCATCAAGACTGGAGTACTCCATCCCAGAAATGCTTTCTGTGCGGAAAGTCACAATGCCACTATCCTCTAAAGTATTTACATGAAATAATGTTTCATGTTCTGGCAAACTAGATGCATCAGTTGGGTCGACTGTGGTGTAAAGAAGTGAAACATTCTCATTGCTTGCATTTGCAAATATTGTATCGCTTCCAACAAAAATTACATCAGAAGTATTTATCTCCAACATGTCGGTTGCAGAAGCGTCTGGAAAGTGGCGGTAGATATCAGGTCCGTCATGTGTCTTTTCACCTTCTTGTGCCGTTGCATCACTATTCCCTTCATCCAGATTTATGTCACTGTCGATGTCTCTCTTCTTAGTTGTTAAATAGAAACGTAAGATAGGTAACTTCGTCTTTTCATACAGTTCCCCGACTGTGACACTATCCTCTAATGAGTTCTGCTGAAAGTCAGTTAAATCAATGTCAAAATCAGTAAGGCTTCCCTCCGCATTTTTTCCACCTGGAAAAAACAACTGCACAGCTCTTTCAATCAAATTCTGTTTTTTACTGTCCTTCGGGACACACTCTTTTCTGGTTCCCCCACCCTTTCTGGTGCGTACCTGCACAAATTCCTCTTCTCTGAAATGCATCCATCCCATCTCAATTTTTCTCTGATTCTTTTGAGCATTCTTTGGAGGGGTTGAGCGTTCTCTCTCGGGCATATGATCACATTTGTTCCTCGAGAGCTTTCTTCTGAGTCGCTCAAAGATCTTTGATTTGCGACTGCAAGGTTCTTTTTCCTTCCGTCTGCAATATCCAAAAACAGCCAGTCGATCACCATAGGATGAAAGATACTCTTTTAGCTGGTCATCTGTCATGAGGTGTATGACACTGGCATCAATCTAAAATGAAGAAATATTTATTAAACTCTAAAGTCATGCATTAATAATAAAAAACAACTGCATACAGCATCAGATATTTACAAAGCTCATCCAAACTTTGTTTTTTTTTAATGCTTATGTGTGATTTGTCAAAATTAAACTTTTTCTTATATTAACTACCTTATCTTGTTCCATTCGCTGAATGTCTTCCTCAGGCACATGCCGTGACCTTAAGTAGTCACTTAGCTCATCCATCTTGTGACAGTTCAAAAATCTTCTGCACCTATGTTGAATGAAATTAAAGAGTTTATGCACTAAGTATTCTATATTCTATGGTAAAATTAGCTACAATACTGGCTCAAGACCTTACATGAAATACATGTGTTGTTTGTTGATTTATCTCCAACACTAAACATGTCACTTGCAGTTGAGCATTTTTACTTCAGATATTTTGCTATAACACTATCATATACAAGTACAGTACTTGTATACTGGTGTTATTAAAAACTGAACCTAGTAACTGAAACAAACACCCAAGATGTAAAGGGGCTATAATTCTATAAAAAAAGTGTAGTATTTTGTTTTTATAACATCACTGATACTGCAATGATGATAAGAACAATACAATGCAAATTAAATGGCAACAGTTAACTGCTATGTGTAATTTGTGTGTTAAAATAGATTACTGTCAAACTTAAACTATTGTAACATAGATTAGTGAGATTAGCTAGATGTCTACATGTCCGTTTTACATATCGTATGCCACGACCAAAAAGTGTAATTTACTGTACAAAACATGGTAACATTAGTGTAAGTTGGTGAGGAATATAAGGATAGTGAAATGTTATACGTTGCTGAAAGTTGGTTGAGTTGGAACCGAACAGTCTTGAGACCAATTAACGTAACAGATCTACTGTCTATGTTTTTTTTTTTTTTTTTTTTTGCTAACACAACGTAACATTAACGTTACTCCTGCCCGCATTATCAAGCGCCTGTGTACGTGCTTCTAGACTCGGCAAGTAACGTTAGCCAAAATATCAATGCAATAATTAATGCTATCCATGCTAGCTATGCCACCTTGGCATACGCATACGATGCGCTTGTAACTGAAAATAATGTATGGCACATACAACAACATTACTGTATATATAAATGTGCTTAAGAAAAGCTAGCTAAACTGGAAAGCGACAGACAACTTAGTGCACGTATGACGTATAACGGCACTAACGTTACGTTACATGTAGTAAGTTAGGACATTGTAGTTGTAATAACACTTACCAGCTCTTGATTAGAGAACTATGTGTGCAGGCTATAGGATTGCATGCCGTTTAAATGGTTCGGCCAGAAAGGTGAAGCCAGGGACAGCCACGGACACACTGGACCGAAGGGACCTTTGAAAACCTAGCTAACCGTCTCCGTTTGAAGACAGCGCCAGTGAGACTGGCACATGCGCAAATCTTATCTCATAATTTCGACTTTTTATCTCATAATTATGACTTTTTATCTCATAATTTCGACTTTTTATCTCATAATTATGACTTTTTATCTCATAATTATGACTTTTTATCTCATAATTTCGACTTTTTATCTCATAATTTCGACTTTTTATCTCATAATTATGACTTTTTATCTCATAATTTCGACTTTTTATCTCATAATTATGACTTTTTATCTCATAATTATGACTTTTTATCTCATAATTTCGACTTTTTATCTCATAATTTCGACTTTTTATCTCATAATTTCGACTTTTTATCTCATAATTATGACTTTTTATCTCATAATTTCGACTTTTTATCTCATAATTATGACTTTTTATCTCATAATTATGACTTTTTATCTCATAATTATGACTTTTTATCTCATAATTTCGACTTTTTATCTCATAATTTCGACTTTTTATCTCATAATTATGACTTTTTATCTCATAATTATGACTTTTTATCTCATAATTTCGACTTTTTATCTCATAATTATGACTTTTTATCTCATAATTATGACTTTTTATCTCATAATTATGACTTTTTATCTCATAATTTCGACTTTTTATCTCATAATTATGACTTTTTATCTCATAATTTCGACTTTTTATCTCATAATTATGACTTTTTATCTCATAATTATGACTTTCTATCTCATAATTTCGACATACCAAGGATATATTTTTATTATCAAGACAAGGTTTTTATCCATTTTTTATTTTTCACTGGCGGAAATAGGCTTCCATATGTATGTGTTTGCATGTGTTGTATGTCCTGTTCTCTTCCATTAGGGACCATGTTGGAAAAAGTGGTCATCGCTTTTACATGTTATCCCTTGGATCCTTTTGTCTTTCTATATCCATAAATAAACCAAACCAAACCAAAAACAATGCATGTAGTAGGGGGTCCATGTTCCGTCTCTCTTTCAGTCAAGTTGGTCCTTGGCTTAAAAAACGTGAACACCCCTGGCCCAGTTGATCAAAGATCAAAGCTCTCCAAGATGAAATCAAACCAGAGACAGCTGCCCTCTGCTGTTTGGGAGGATTCCCTCTGACGCCACGCCACAGCCCGCGTCAGCCAATGGTGAGCGAGCACAGAGCATTCTCTCAGCCAATCGGAGGCTGAGGTTTATTTAAAGGTTTTGAACAGAGGGACGTTTGAAATCAAACAGTGCAAAGCAGTGTTTGGGGAAGTGTTAGCTAGCTACCCACATTTGAAGTTGAATACGTACGACTTTATTGCTTGGTTTTGATCCCTATTTATCTGATTTTAGATTCGCACAATATTGAACCGGCTTTTAAAGGAGTCTCTTAACGTTAAGCTTAATATTTATGTAACGTTAGCCACAAATAACAATTCACCGAGGTAACTGTAACCACTAACGTTAGCTAGCTAGCTAGCGAGGGTGAAGCTTCCTGGTTGAGAGCTAACGGGGACGTTGCTCTCGGTCGTTGTACAATAACATTTAGGTAAGTAAAGTTATCATATACTTATAAATAGTATTTTGTTGGATGCTATGGTTATCAACAAGCGAATGTTAGCTTAGCTCTGAATTTCACGTTCTAGTCTATAACACGGTAAAGTTAGCCATGCGATGCCCCATGCTAACGTAACATTGTTTAACATCTCCGGCCGCGTGGATTTCCAGGTCTGGATAAATTAGCTACGTTATAGAAAAGACATTATGAAAAAAATAGATATTTGTTTCCAGACTATTGCTAAAGCATGCGGCAGGTGGTAATTGTGAGCCATAACGTTATACAAGGGCAAAATCGATGTCGTCTTCTAACGTTACCGACTAGCTAGTAACGTTAATTAATTGTTCTTTTAAGTTTTGAAAAGTGACATTTAAATAGAAAATGAGTGGGAACCATTGTGATAATAACGCCAGCAGTTAATGTCCATTAGCTAGCTACGTATATTGAGACTATGTAGCTAGCTGAAGAAAAAATGACCCTAGAGTGTCTAACTAGCTACGGTTTAATAGGCTAACTAACGTTAACGTTACTGTCTTTGTGTTAGTGACTTGACCTTTTTGTTGTTGCTCCAAACCCGATATTAAGTGTTTATGATTTGTTTGAGTCCAAATGAAGCAACCTCCACTATTTTTTTTTTTCTTCCAGAAAATGGAGTCTTCTGCCAGGTTTAAGCTGACAAAGGACATGAAACTTACAAGGCCCGAAGGGAAGGTGAGGCATACTATTGCGGTCAGCCCTATGTACCCACATTTCTAAGATTTTTCTTAAAATTTGACCCTAGGTTAGGGTTACATTCCATCTGTAGTCCATTGTTACTGGATAATAGGTTGGGTATAACTGGCTACCAAATTGGGAGAAAGGGGGATAAAATCTGATACAGATTTATGAAAAAGGAAATGTGGGAACATAGGGCCTAATTTTGGGGGGAAAACTTAGAAATGTGGGAACATAGGCACACTCCCATACTATTACCCTTTTCTGAACTTTTGTCATTGTATATTGATGTTGATGCTTTCATCTTAATTGTAGTGCACATCACAGTCTCTGCACACTATACAGGTTTAAAATTATAAACCCCAGACCCATGGCTATAAGTAGCCATGCACATACAGGCAGAAACCCAAACATACAGCTGAGTGTTAATAGAACGACAGAATTGGAGTTTAGGATATGAGCTAATACAAATGTAACTATGGGATTGGGTTAACTGGTTTAACCAGCTAGTAAAATGGTTAGGGACCAAAGCACATAGAGAAAAGATGAGAGGCATTATTGTTCTCTTTTTATATATATATATATATATATATATATATATATATATATATATATATATATATATATATATATATATATATATATATATATATATATATATATATATATATAAATAAATAAATAAAAGAGCCAGTTTATGCAGTGTTTGATTATCTTTGATTGCAGACACACGGTGATGGGCCTAAGCGGATTCCAGTGTCACAGCAGTCACAGATTGCTGTAGTTACACCAACTCCACATCATCGGGTTCTAGGTGTGTCGAATGGACCTCAGCGCATTCAGAGGCCTATGAGCCACCAGAAACCAGCATCTCATGCCTCTGTTGCTATCAAGTCCACACTCCCCGCTAATCAGAATGTGAACCCTTCTACTCATTATGCGTCACCACAGCCCAAACGTGTTTCTCAACAAAACCAACCAAAAACGCATGACGTGCTCAAGGGTAACCTGGAGCCGGCCAAACCACCAACAGAACCGGCAAAGCTGGAGAAGCCCCAACGTAAGCATAACACAAATGTGGACAAACTAACCAATAGTGTGTGGAGTGGGATGTTGTGGATCCTAAAATGTATGTCTTTTTCCCTGTTTTTTGTTAGCCAAACCTGCTGTGAAGGATTCTGCAAACACCTCTTCATCAAAGTATGTCTAAGCGTGATTCACTATACTTTTTTTATTATTATTTTATTTTTTTAACATATGTAGTGTTTGGTAAAATATAAAATTGTGCTGTCTGTAACTGTGCACATTTCTACTCACACAGCAAGCGGTGGAGCCTGGAGAATTTTGACATTGGCCGTCCCCTAGGAAAGGGTAAATTTGGCAATGTCTACATGGCCAGAGAGCGACAAAGTAGGTTCATCTTGGCCCTGAAGGTGCTCTTCAAGAAGCAGCTAGAGAAGGCCGGGGTGGAGCACCAGCTGAGGAGGGAAGTGGAGATCCAGTCTCACCTCAGGTGAGCCCAATATGAATCCTGACTGTAGTGTGGCTGACCAGAGGTATTTTGACACTCAATTATTACATTTTAAAGAGACTTTGGTTGCTGCTAACCTGATTTCTGAATCACCGGCAAGACAAACCTGCTTAGTTTTGTTGGCCGGTACAAGGTCGATGATATGAAGAGGAAAAATGGAAAGGCCTAGTAGTCAACTGAGCTCTCGGCAGCCTCTGCTACATACTAGAAGAGAACTTGGCAATATTGACAGTAATTGCCACATAGAGTTGATGCTAACCATGAATACTGAAATATCCTCTTCTAACTCATCTTTTAAAAGGAGTGACCAAGACGAACTGAAGTTTTTTTTTGTTGTTGTTTTGGGATAATTATGTATGTATTTGTAAATATGTTTGATGTGTAAAAGCTTCTAAGAAGCAGCCGCTGGCTTCATTTAGTTCGCCTTTGCTCTTTTGAAATAGTTTGATACCCAGAATGCTCCTCTGCCTCGCTGTCCTGCAGGCACCCGAATATCTTGCGCCTCTACGGTTACTTCCATGATGCGTCTCGTGTGTATCTTATCCTGGAGTTTGCACCCAAGGGGGAACTGTACAGTGAGCTGCAGCGCTGTGGATGTTTTGATGAGGCCAGAAGTGCCACAGTAAGTGCCAATTAAAGTAAAATTGAATTGTCATATATATACATTGCTATCAAATGAGCAATTGACATCACCAACTTTAACTCATGTGTATTTTTATTCAGGGAAACTAATCATTATAAGGTGTATGCTAATTCCATGTACCAGTAAATTCATGTTCAGTATCTTGAGTTTCTTGAACGTTTCAAAGTTTGAGAGGATGCTGTCAAATAAACATGACCTGTGAGGCATGTTGTATTCACCCTGCTTATGTGCTGTTCTAGTACATCATGGAGCTGGCAGATGCCCTCAACTATTGCCACTCCAAGAAGGTGATCCACAGGGACATCAAACCAGAGAACCTGTTACTTGGGGCCAACGGGGAGCTGAAGATTGCAGATTTTGGCTGGTCTGTTCACACACCCTCCTCTAGGTATGCACATATGCTTTTGTACAAACTTTTAAAACCTTTTTTAACGAAGTATTGAATCTGTAGAGCCTAGTAGTAGTGAAACTCTGGTATTGTAATGTTTTTTTGCATTACATTTGCAAATGACTTGTTTGGCTTCAGTGTCTGCTCATCTTAGGAAATTGTTCCCCTTTTTGTCTAGACTCTCATTTAATTTTTTTGTATTTTTTATTTTATTTTTTTTTCTTCATCCATTTCTCTTCCCTTGTTCAGGAGATCCACGCTGTGTGGAACGCTGGACTACTTGCCTCCTGAGATGATTGAGGGGAAAACTCATGATGAAAAGGTGGACCTGTGGAGTCTGGGCGTCCTTTGCTACGAGTTTCTGGTTGGAAGTCCCCCCTTTGAAACAAAAAGTCATGAGGAGACCTACCGCAAAATATCAAGGGTAAAGCATAGATGGCTAGACACCCCCAACAACTGGCATACTGTACATTTTCGAGCCCCAAAGAATTGGCCCCTTTTTTTTTATCCCACTTGAGTTTGCAGGCCTGCACTACAATTTTTTTTTTTTTTTTATAATTGCTGTTTAATCTTTGTATTGTGTTTTGTCTTTATCATCCAGGTGGAGTACACTTACCCTGCACAGTCCACAATTAGTGCGGGAGCCAAAGACTTGGTTGCCAGGCTGCTGAAGCACAACCCCATGCACAGACTGTCCATCCAGGGAGTCCTGTCCCACCCCTGGTTGGTTCAGAGCGCCACCAAGAAACCCACAACCCTGAACAAGCAAGAGTCCCCCCAGTGAGACGCTTTGTTCCCCTCCACCCAACACCTGAGGTCTGTACGTGTGAGGGCGGAGTAGCGCAGAACACATGCTGTACAAAGGTGTGAAGCATGAACCTGGTGTTCATGTATCAGAATCTGCTTGTCTCACTATATTGACTACAAAATCACTGCATGTGGATGTTTGTCTGCAGGCATCTTAAGCCACTTCATGATCTTTTCTTTTTGTATCTTATTTTCTTTTCTTAACAGTGGCATTCTATTGCCTGTAAATATTTCACTGTTTTTGTGTAATTATGAGAATTTTATTGAGCTTTTCAAAAATGGTATTACTTGAAATAAAATAAGAGAACTAACTTTCGTGGATATATATATCTTGGGGAATTAAGCAGTATGTATATTTAAGTGTTATGTTTGTCTTATGTGCATTTCAAGCTCTTGTAAATTGTCTTAAATACTTGGTAAGCAGACTTTGCACTATATATAATATACTATAAGCAGCATGCTTCCATCATATGCACACACTCTTCCAGCAGATGGTGCCAGGATACTGGTAGAGTCAGATTGTTGGGTAGTATTAATTCCATCATCACCTCTTTCACTCAGTTAAATTTCTGCTACAATAAAATGTTGAAATATAAAGTTGACAATTGAATAAAGACTTTTATCCATAAGATTGCATCACAAATAAGTGGGGAATAGAATGTTCGTGATAAACTTAGAGGCAGGGACTGAAATTGTTAAGATTTGAACAAAACTATCAAAGATATCACACAAAGCTGGTACCTTGTAAGCCAGTAAAAGGCGGAAAGATATTTAAGCTAGCGTGATTAATTGTAATGTAATCGTTAAAACGACTACATGGTGTCTCTGTAGGGTACATAATGGTACATACATGGTGTCTGTAGGGTACATAATGCTGAGATGCCTACTGCTGTGATTTCTCTGTTTTGAAGCAATACCTCTCCTGTCCAGCAGGTGGCTCTCCAGACATGTTTAGTACAACTGTCTGGGAGTTGATTATAGGAGGAAATTCGTCTAATAACTTGTTATCTTAGAATTAATGAATTTTATGAATTTACGTGTGTGTGGCTAGTTTCTGTTTGGGCTTCAAGGTGTTACGGTTATGACTATAAATTGTTGGCTTTTTATGACTGGTGATCCCTGTCCGCAGGAAATTGGCATCATTATTTCAGATGGGCTTGATTTTTGCATATTGAACTAAAGTCTGGGGTACCGCCTAACAAAATATCGAAGAAGATGTTGATCTACTTAGAGATAGAGAGAGCCTCACTGTGTTTCTAGGCGGTTAATCCGGTGATCACGTTAGAAATATGTGATCACGTTTCCCTCTCCTTGCAGTTTCGTTGCGTATGCGCTGGCTCTTTTTGTAAGATGCTCCATCCGCGCCATTTGTTTGCACCCGGGAGCTTGATGTTTCAACATCTGGAGATTAGCCCACTCAGAGAATGAACGGTGTGTCCAGATGTCTGCGCGAAAAAAAAGGGAAAGAAAATCAACACTGTGGATGAACAGGTCGACCATAAGGCCTGATGCTGCCTGCAGCAGAACGTCTGTTGAGATGACTTTTTAATATGAACATGCAGGGGTGCAAGGCCCGGTGGCAAACTTGCTTTCACTTCATACATGTGTTTATATATATATATATATATATATATAGAAGGATCTGATTAGACAGAGTAGGCCCCTCTCACCAACACCGTTATTTGTTTCTACGCCCCTTGGCCCTCGCAGCCATTACACGGTGTCAATTAACCTCAATTTCAATTAAATAAAAAATATAAATACGATTATATTCTTCATTTTCTGTCTTTTATTATAGAGAAAAAAAATACATGTTCTGAACGTTTTTCGTTTTACATAAAACCACACACATTTTTACAATATAATTTCACTTATTTCTTTATTCTTTAATATTAATTCCACGATATATGATAACGACTTTGAGATATACATTCCATCTTTTTGTAACCACAATAACACACTACACATACGGTTTTATAACATTTCCACAGGACCCATTGGATTGCACGGAATGAAAAATGTCTTTATGCACATTTTCCTCTTCAATCTTTTTCTTTTTTTTTTTAGATTTTCAGACACCGAATTTTCGTGTGTTTTCAAATGTAATGGGGGGGGGGGAAGCATTATGGCAAATTGAGTGTGTAGGGTTTCAATATGTGGTCCCCATCTAGTTGCAATTTGGGCCAGGGTGTGGGCTTTGAATGTGTATCTCAGGTCAGGTGAGTGTTGTTATTGCCGAATTTAAAAGCTCAATAAAATATGGGAGAAAAAAATATCAAAGCATTAACACTTTCACGCAGGATAATCTAAATTTGAAGGAATTTTCATTTCCGTATCCCAGTTTCATTATGCTTTGTGTGTCTGAAATAGGCCGATCATACATTCAATGCATAGTTTTTATAGCTGTTGTGTAGGCCTACTTTGATATTTTGCATTTCCAGTATTTTAAACCGCTCGGGGAAGGTCCAATTTCCTCATTTCTAACGAAACTTCGTTATTCTTTGACATATTCTCTATGCACTCATATGTGTTTCTGCTGCTGGTTATTGCCATTGTGTTATTTTTTTCCGTCTTGTGTGTCCACAGGCTTTTCCTGGACTTAACACCACATTCACGGCCCATAATCATATTGGAAAATTACGTACAGAAGAAAGTAGCATTTCTATTTTTTTTTCTTTCTTTCAAAACTCATCTTAAATCACATTATGCTGTCGAAAGTCCGTCCATCACAAACTCGTATAGCGTTACATGAAGTGAAGACTCATGTGGGGAAGCACCACAAGAGTGACGGGAAAAAAAAACCTGCCCTTTTTGCAATTTTGTTTAAGGTCAATATTGTAAACGTTCACTCCACTGGAAAATATGTATATGTACGTTTGTTCGCATATGTTTACAACATGTATTGTCCATATAGTGTGTTGTGGATGCATTGGATTCCTTCACTACCACGGGATCTAGTTCTGTGTATGCGCGCATTTTTTTTCTGACTTGATGCAAGACTGTGTGAGTGCGAAAATGTCCGCGTGTGTTGTGTGCGCGCTTTTTACGCATGAATAAAGCAGAGAGCTGCGCTTGCCGGGAAGTCGTGTTTTATTTATTTATTTATTTATTTTTCACTAAATGGTGGGGTTTGCAGTTAACATCTAGTTCCAGCAATGGCTTGCATTTTACTCTTGTATGTTATATCTGAACGCCTCTATGAGCCCTTCCATTGAGTGGATAAAACCAGATATTGCGCATATACCTCCTATTACAAAGATGGCGACATCAAAGAAAACCTGGTGCCATAGCAGCTTTCTCCATAAAAGCCTCAGGTGGAAGAGACTGGGAAGCAGAAAGCACAGGCCTGCACCTGTCAGGCTGCCAGTGAGACCCATAAGGAGGGCGAAATGTGGCACAAAGACCGCCATGAGCAAGGTGAACACAACAAGGATACATCGGAGAGTGAGCCCCCAGGGTTTAATGCGTCCATCGCCTCTGTAGCAATCTGGAAAGATCGCGCGTCCTCCGTCCTGGAAAAAGGACTTCTCTAATACCTCGACAGCAGCGAAAAACGGCAGCGGATACGACAGCAAGGCCTTGGCCACTAGAAAGATGTTGACGACAGCTCTGATGGTTGAGGGCAGGTTGTCTGTGATGACCTCCTTGGTTGCATCAGCCCAGGTCAAGTAGGCCACTAGGGCGAACAGGCCCTTGAGGATGCAGGCAGCGATGTGAGTCCAGTTCATCATGCAGTGGAACTCGCTCGGTTTCTGCATGTTCCCCTCCAGAGACGGCAGGAAGATCTGCGAGGTGTAGCTGAACACGATAATCCCAATGGAGATAGGGAACTTCTTGACATCGATGTAAAACTTGACCTTGTCCCAGGCCCAGTCCCTCGCTCTGGAGAGGCAGTACGCTATCACCAGGACGTTGATGACAAAGTGGGCCATTGTGCACAGCAAGCTGAACTTGGAGACGGCTTTCAGGCTCCTGAGGAAGGCGCAGGGGAGGAGAGCGATGGTGGCGATGATGGCCCACGACTTCTGGGAAATAGGCATGTTGGGGAAGCTGTTGTACATGAGATTGCCACTGACCACCACATACAGGATGCAAGTCATCACTAGCTCTATGATTTGGGCTACATTCACGACATGACCACCTAAAGATGGGAATCTGGGCGCGCAGCAGGCGTTGGCAATGTCCACATAGGAGTCCCTCACACGGACGAGCTGCCCGTCTTCGTCCTCCTCATACAGGCAGGCAATTAGGATTTTCCCCGTGTAACAGCACACTACGGCGGCGAAAATAATGAGAAAGAGTCCGAGGTATCCTCCGTGCAGGATGGCGTAGGGCAACCCAAGAACGAACATCCCCTATAACCATAAAAAGAAGGACACAACACATTGTTAATGGCATAAACTGTAAAGGTTTGGTCACCAAGTAGTAGGCCTAATAATGTATGAATTCCTAAACATATATATAGCCTATATTTTTTTTTAATTTTAATGAATCTAATCTTAATAAAACGTGGGCCTTGGCTTTGGTCGGCCTGCCCCTTTAATGGATGTCACTCCCGTTTCCACGTTGTGGGTTTTCCACTTTGCTTTGAGCGCGTCCGACCGCCTCTGACGTCACCACGAACTGGAGGAGACACACTCTGACGTCACGGTTACCGCCATGACCACAGCCATGATAAGGCATTGGGGTCGAGGGATTTATGTCGAGTATATCCTCGCACTTGAAATGATGGTCAGTATTTTCTGAAATTGAATGTTCTCCACACATACAAATCTTCATGCTACTTATTTCTGTCTGCAAATGTAATTTCCAAGACAATATTGTGACTCATTAGCCTACTCTTCATATGTTGCGTCAAACTGTAGGCCTTTATGTCCAGACATCTAGCTACAACTTCATTTCGTACATGGGCTTTATGTTATAGCTGCAATTAATTATGGTTACTTATAGCCCCAATTTAATCCAAAAAAGATGGGGAAAATAGGATTAAGATATCTACGCTCAAAGTCTAAAAAAATGATGGTGTTTTTTTACGGATTCATTTACTCGTTGCCATGCAGAGTATAAGGTGAGCAGGTATCACTGGACATCACTATACAGACAAAGAATGTGTGTGTTGAGGGGAGGAGGAGTAGGCGGGGGGGGGGGGGGGGAGGGGGGGGCAGTCACAGGGCATCAACTCTCCCTTTTTCGGCGCATCGTAACGCCTTAGCTGTTCTGAAATCTCTGCATTGCTCAAATAAAAATATATAAGAATAAAAATGAGTTGGGGTTCAAGAAATCTTTTATTCTTAGTAATAAAGTAATTCCGTTTTTTTTTACAGCATTATTAAAAACAGCGACTTGACGAAGTTGCTTCAAAGGGACAGAACCTGGTGTTTTAAACATCAATATTTTAATAAACCTTTTATACGGTCGCAGGTGTGCGTTTATCTCTAATTTCACAATTGTTCTGCTGACGCCTCAGCCAATTAGAACAGAGCACCGGCACCGCCCGTTTATAATCCGTGAAGTGTGTCTTTACCTGGATTGCATTCGTGACGTTCCAGCCCGCCTCCCAAGCGGTGATTTTTGGTTTGGCTTCAGTCAACTCGTTCACCAGATCTCCGTCTTTTGAGGCTGAGTTTGGTGGACCGGTGCCGTCCCTCTGGTAGTGGCTGTCCCCATCCAGCGCTTCTCCGCTCCCCTCTCCTCCCATCTCATCGGTTGTCAAAATGTCCATCTGCATGCCTTGTCGGTGGTCGTAGTCCAGGTCATCACAGGCGGCGAAGCCCAGACCCTCCTCGTCGGTGGCGGCCTGGAACCCCATCCTGGCGAACATCCCGCTCACCTTCGCCTGGGATTTGTTGGAGACAGTGGTGGCTGCATTTGACAGTTTATTAGAAAGCTTGCTTCTGATTAACGTCGCCATTTTTCGCTCCTCTCCTAAATTGCAACTGTCTGCAGCTTAATTAGTGTTTTTCTCCTCCAGTCAGTCAAAATGTGAGGCTACTTTGGATGACAGCTCTCGATTTTCTGCATTAGATAAAGCCACGAGGAAAAGCGCAAGTTTTGTTTCAAGACACCGACGGTTTTCAGTTGCTATCTCCACTTATTGTTCAAAGTACGCCTGCTGCTCTGGATTATCCCCAGGTTCATGTCACCTTCAGACGTCGCTGCTCCGTTTCTGCATCTTGGCACTGCGCTCTGATGCTTGACGAGTAGCGCACCTTTTCAGTCTCGGAGGCAGTTCGGCGGTGTGCGCAAAAGCTTTACGCACGAAGAAAGGCGAGCCACAGGTTTCTGTAGGGCCTATAATATCGTTTTCTTTTGGGTTATAAGGTGGCAGGCAGCGTTTCCATGAGTTGGTTGTCGGTTTTCAGGTGTCTTTACTGATGCCAATGCGGTACCGTGGAGCCCAGGGGGGGGGAGGCAGGGAGGAGACACGTGTCCTCATCAGCCTGCCAATGCAAAGCACGTCTCCAGCCCTCCTAGTGCCCCACCAGGAGAAAACGGGAGAGATTTGCTGCATTTCTAGGGGAGGTGCTTGCAGAACCCCCACCATCCCTTCCCCAACCCATAATCTATAATACCTCATCCTGACATCCAATGACATTGCGGGGGCCTTAAATCCTGCATAACTTTACGCATATAAAAGAAGGCTGGAATTTGACGAAAACCCCAACTCTTTGGACCAGATAAAATACAAAACTAGGATTTTATTTTTAAGAAATCGAGCCTAATTCTTTTTTTTTATTAGGTATTCTTTTTAACGAGAAGAGGACGTGGAGCATAAAAATAGTAACCCAAATTGCTTCTGGGATTACATGGATCGGGTTTAAAAACCGTGTTGCGTTTGTTGAGGAAAAAAAAAACAATATTTTGTGTATTTGGTCTTTGCTAATTGATGGTAAGATATAGAACTTGAGATCGCACATATTTTAAAATAGCTTTTCAAAGTGGATACAATTTCTTTTTTTCATAAATGTAAACGTAGTTTGATTTTCTTTTAATCCACCGGCTCTATTTTCAGGCTGAGGTCTTCAATCAGGACATTCATTCATTCACTCACTCATTCACTCATTCATTGAGTGTCTGTGATGAGGTAGTCTGAGCCATGGTGGTGTTTCCGTTGCGAAAAATGTATATAGCCTATGTAGCCTTATATGCTACGAGATTTGTTAATTACAAATCCGGGAACGCCTGTTTGACAAGAAAGGTTGACAGAGAATAACTCACGTGAAACTATTTATTTAGCTTTTTTTCTTCTTCTTTGGAATCGAGTGTAGGCCACTGCGCACTTTTATAGTCTAACGAATCGTACCCCAAATATAGGCTAGGGTATGTATTCCCTGCTTCATACAAAAACATTTTTTTTTAATCGAGCCTGGCTAAAGAAAAATCTCATAAATTCAAGTAACACAGTGATTAGACTCTTTCTAAAACATGTTGTCTTGTTGACACATTCTAAAAAGTCATAAAAAAAACTTGAATTGCAGTGATTTTGTTTCTAGTTAATGTAGCCTAAGTGATCATAGCCGAGGCCCAAAGTGCTGTAAACAGATTGTTGACATTGCCTTGTCACTAGTGCTTTGTGTCCGCCATGTTCCGTGTTTCCTCGGGCTGCAGCATCAGAGTTCATCACCATGATACAAAGCCGCGGCCTTGCTCTGCGCACTCAAACAGCCCTGAACTAACAGACAGTGAGCAGCTATACTGTAACCCGCTCTGTGGCTAGCTGTATCCAGGCTATTTGCTTTGTACTTGAGAATAAAATAGTAATATGGCCTATTAAAAGCTCTGTACCTGGTTTACTTGAATAGGTTGCAACCCGATAAGAGCAGCGAGGCAGCGGGGACAACAGAAGAGTAATCTGACATGTCCAACCGGTGATCGTCATGTGACTAACGGGAGCAAGAGTCAGCTGTTATTTTTGCCCAGGGTATGAATCAGTTTGAGAGGCCTAATATGAATGTGTGACAGATATTTAAAGAAGGATAACATACCACAGATACGCACTGGTTATGTAAAATAGTATAGGCCTAATTATTCTTAAACTCTTAAAAGTAGAATAAATAACCCCCTTTGGTGCAAACTAAGATTTGGTGCTACTTGCAAATGCTTTATTGTTCGTTTATTTACGTAATACTCTTTATGGAACAAAGCTGCATCACGATGATTTCACTCCCAGTTTCTGATGAGGGAATGCAGGCCGAGCTGTATCAGGCCTGTGCATCTCGTGAATCATAAAATAAATTGCTCACTCTGTCTTGCTCCTGCTGCGTGCGTTTTTGTGTGTGTGTGTGTGTGTGTGCTTGCGTGTGTGTGTGTGTTTCTGTTGTAATTTTCAGCTGTGGGAAAACGAAAATGGCTGCACCAGCTCAGAATGAAAGAGTTAATGACAGAGGCTGTTATCAGCGGGCTGCAGCCCTCTCTGATCTGCGCTGTCTGATGGAGTGTGCTGCATGATGAAAAGAGCAGCCGTGACACCAGCAGCCAGCAGGTTACAGCCACCGCACACCTTTTCACACATGATCATCATTATTAGTAGTATTATTATAATACTGGACAATATTTTTGTTTGTCATCAATGTGAAGGTATTTAGATCCAGGTTAGGCTACAATGAGATTTAGGCTTATTGTAATTCATCCCGTACGTGCGCGAGCACATCTTCACGCACGAGGACTAATATAGGCTACCTTAAAGTGCTCGTTTGAGGCCTCTTTTACGCCGTGTCAACTTTCGCCCTATATTCTTGCGGGATAAGTGTCTCATACTGATGGATTAAACAGGTTTAGAGGTCTCAAACCTTCCTCACACACAAATGTGACAATAAGCTTTCAGATTCTTCGCAGACCTAAATTCAAGATTTCACACGTTTGATGACAGTTGACCATCTGCATCCACGCACGGTGTCTCTGATCTCTGCTAGCGGCGCGGTTATCCGTCCGCAGAGAGGAGGGAAGTGATTGTCTCAGTTTATCAGCCATCATCCTGAGAGTCATCAGAAGGTCAGGGTGCCACGTCCCAGGAGAGTCTCCTTCTCTGTCGGTGCAGATATGACAGATCAAAGCTCTTTATCTGTGTTGTCCGAGTTTGCGCCGCTTTGTGTTTGACCTGCATGTTCTATATCCACCGGGGAGGATTCTTTTTTCTTTCATTATTGATGGTGAAAAGTCAAAAACAAAATGGCATTGTGATCCCACTGTGTCCTCAAAATCCATGTTTTTTCAGTATACCCACTCCCACCCACATTTCCCCCCTCCCTCCTCTACCTCCTCAGTATTTCACCTCCGGCTCTCCTTTTTCACATTACACACATGGGTGAGCTGGCACAAGGTTCTCCGCCTTCATGTAACCCCCCCCCCCCCCCCCCCCCGCCTCCGCAGACCCCAACCCAACCCCCCATCTTTTCCTCGAATCACAAAAATAATGGCCTAATTTTCGCGATTATGGGGGATAATGTATCCTGGAATCAGTATTCTGATTACACAGCCTGTAAAGATCTGCACAAACCGGGACACGCACCTGCTATTGATGATCGTGAATTAAACCAAATCGTATATATATATAAAAAAAAAACTAATCCACACATATACCGTTGACATGTTGGTGTGCTGCTGCAATGTGTAGCCTAATATATTTAACAGCACAAAGCAGGGTAAACAGGATTTTGTTTTCCATGGCTTTGACTGCAATTATGTGTATGTCTAGAATGACTTTCATTGTAGACTATCATTACCTCATCCATTAAATGTTTTCAGTGAGACAAGCTAATGCTGTGTGTGTGTGTGTGTGTGTGTGTGTGTGTGTGTGTGTGTGTGTGTGTGTGTGTGTCTGTGTGTGTGAGTGTGTGTGTGTGTGTGTGTGTGTGTGTGTGTGTGTGTGTGTGTGTGTGTGTGTGTGTGTGTGTGTGTGTGTGTGTGTGTGTGTGTGTGTGTGTGTGTGAGACAGGCAAAGAGAGAGTGGGTGGATGTGTGTTACATGAATCGTTTGACGCACGACCCAGATTGGTCCAAGATAAGAGTATTTGAGGGAGAGAAAGAGCTGCGAATGTTGCGATGGTACAAAAGGATTTTTGGTAAAGAATGTATATACTGTATGTTTGTATGTATATATATATATATAGTATGTATATATATATAAATATATATATATATATATATATATATATATATATATATATATATATATATATATATATATATATATATATATATATATATATATGTGTAACCTGTGCGGCATCACCTGTCATTTAACCCATGACTGCTTGGCTGCTGCGTCTGTCTGCCAGCCCAGCAAGGCAGAAAAATACCACCCAACACTCAGCAATTAATAAGGGACAGTGAAAAGGCACTCTGGGCTCTCTGGGCTCTCTGGGGACTGTAGAGCGAAATTAGCCCACATCAGGCTAATCAGAGGACCTCAGAGTCCATTAACATTTGCATCACAATCACAGGTAGCACATCGTCTCTGTTATCGACTAGATTATGCGTTGTCTGCGCTGAGCACTTTTGTGCAAATCGTTTAGAAATCAGAGAGAGAGAGAGAGAGAGAGAGAAAGAGACATTTCAGAGGCTGTTCATGATGGAGTCCAGACTTCAGGACCACGGACAGCGTTTGTTTCTAGTCAGCAGCTTTAAATGGAATTCCACCCAAAACCAGATTCAGGCTGTATTACATTTGGAGGTTCATTCTTGAACAAACAACACGACATCCACTTATTAGGTGTTTGTGAGACTTCCAGTCACACCTTCAGACCTTCCTCAGTTGTCTTGGAGATTTTTTATTAAAAATCTGTTATAACAGTCATTTGACAAATGACATTTATAACAGTCATTTGTGACTGCATTGTGCATTTGTGCTATTCAATCTCTACAAACATAGACGCGACAGGAAGTCAGAGCAGCCCGACTTGAGTTTAAACATTTTAGAGAAAGCACAGTAGAGATGAGATTTCTGGATGGGGCTATGTTAAGTAATTGTACTATTTTTTTCACCCAACCCCATGCCATATAAAACTATCAAATCAGACTACCTCTTATTTACTCATCTAAAGTTGTATAACCAATGGACGTTTTACCGATTGTTATTGTCCAGTTTTTGGAACAAAAGAGCGTCATGCTTGGAAATCATAACTGAAAACAGCCTGTTATACATGCAACAACCATTATCATATTCCTATCTCCAATGTTTGTCCTCCCCTCACTACGGAGCTGCAACCCGAGGCAGCAGGCAGCCACAGCCGCCGCCCTCTTCCACAGAGAGAAAAATCCAGGTGGCCCGCAACACATAAACCACTAAGAGCCTTTTCATTACTCCTAATGCGCCTGTTTAATGGCTTATTATGGGCTCCCGAGAGACTTCCTCAGAGAGGGGTTTGTATTAGTCCTGCATGATGGCGTCGGTCTGAACAACAGTGACAAATGGCATGAGAAATTCTTCTACTCTATCTATCTATCTATCTATCTATCTATCTATCTATCTATCTATCTATCTATCTATCTATCTATATATATATATATATATATATATATATATATATATCAAGACCAATAATACCAATAATAGGCAATTTAATTAATAGCAATACTTAAATGATTTGTATTAGCCAAATAAAGAGTCTATACTGGATCTGTAGGTGAGTTTATTCCTCTCTGCCTCCGTGTTTTTGATATGAAACGCTCCCCAGACGCCGTTTTGCTGTTAACCCACGGTGACTCCGCTCTCTCCATCAACCTTTTGACGTGCTGCTTCCCGGGTTCACTCTCCTGCTGCGACACATTAACATTGTAATTGCCTTTTTTTGAGCACAATAAACTGAGCCAGTCCGCGGGGACCTGCACGGCCCGGGGCTGGCACAAAGCTATGCCATCGATTTTTCACACACTGACAGTAAAATAAATAAATAAATCTCGAGCCATCAACAAACATGGACCTGGATATGCATTTTTCTTTTTTTTCTTTTTTTTTTTTTTATTCATGTTGAAATTCTGCAGATGATGTAGGGTATCTGGTGTGCACATCTCCCCTCAGGGCAAATAAAATACATTGTGGAATAACAGACCTAATTATTGTTTTAAATGGCCTACTAATGACATAGGCTACAACGCTAATGTTCTCAGTTATATTATTTATGTCAGACACAGGCCTAATTTGTAAGTGCAAGCCAGTGGTAAAGCAACATGTCTTCTGTATGGAGTAGGACTTAGAGTGTTGGAAAACCATCAATATCTATCACACTTAATCTACTACACTACTACAGTAAGCACTCCTTTCTGTGTGTGTGTGTGTGTGTGTGTGAGTGTGTGTTGGTGTGTGTGTGTGTGTGTGTGTGTGTGTGTGTGTGTGTGAGTGTGTGTTGGTGGGTGTGTGTGGTCTTGTCACCCAGAGCTAAGTCAATAAAGGAGCAGACCTCAGTGGCTGGTTAGCTGACGTGTAATAGTTTTGTTCTCATTAAAGTTTTATGTCATGAGAGCAGCGACATCTTCGTCAGCTCTCACAGGGATTCCCCTATGTTTGACTCAGGCTGCACTGTTACTGAGAGAGCTGAAAGGTTCATCCTGCAGTACTTGACACCGTCACAATAACACATGACACGGAGAGTTTGCCATCAGGACAACCTGCCAGATGAGTGTTTTGAAGTGTGTATCATGTAATAGAAGCCTGTGCTTTCAATCCATGTATTACTTCAGGCCATGTAGACTATAGATGTCATAGTTTAAGTGAATTACTGACTAGTTGTTAAAACAGTCTCCCCTTTTTGGTAATTTTTATTCAAGTGTCATACACCCTCCATACAGACACTCCTTAAATTACATACAGAGACAGGAGGAAAAAAACATAAACAGAGCTAGTGTGGAAAGTAACTAAGTACAATATTTATTCACTACTGTACCTAAGTACAATTTTGACATTCTTGAATATTTACATTCATGCTACTTTATACTTCTACTCCACTACAATTCAGAGGGAAATATTGCACTTTTTTACTTCACTACATTTATTTGACACTTATAGTTACTAGTTACTTTATACATAAAAAACATATGACATACAGTATAATGCAGTGCTATGCTGATATTCTACCCATTAGTACATAAAGTATCTCAAATCGGCTCCACATTGAAAAACTCCAACATTACAATGCTTTTACATGGAATAATATTCTATAACACTTTGAAAGGAGACATTCTGCATAAGGAGTACCTTTACTTTTAAAACTTTAGGTACATGTTGCTGATAATATTTCTGTAATTCAGAACTTTTACCTGTGATGGAGTATTTTCAAAGTGTGGTATTTCTACCTTTACTTAAGTAAAGGGTCTGAATGAAAACTTCTTCCACTAGTGTAGATGTGTATCAAAATGTATACTGACTTAACAAACTTTCATACTGAGCTGTTGAGCTCTGAAAGGAATATTTCAACATGTTGTGAAATACGTTCATTTGCTTTCTTGCTGAGAGTTAGATGTGAAGATTGACATTTTGTCAGTTGCCATACATATAAAGCTACAGCCAACAGCTAGTTAGCTTAGCACAAAGACTGGAAACAGCTAGCCTGTTTCTGTCCAATGGTAACAAAATCTACCAGCATCTCTAATGTTCACTAACAGATTATATCTTATTTGTTTAATTCGTACACAGTGTTTTATTTATGTATTACTATTCTTTAGAGGTGCTGGTAGGCAAATCTTGTTTACCTTTGACAGAGCCAGGCTAGCTGGTTCCCCCATTACCAGTCTTTCTGATAAGATAAGCTAAGCTAAGCTAGCCAGCTGCTGGCTGTTGTCTATCAATGAACAGACAGACATATCTCTTTAAGTGTTACCGAACGACAAAATATAGCAGTGTACTGATTACAGCAATAAATCAGCAAAAAATATATTTGAGGATATATTTTCACATCTTTCAAAAATCAATTGTAAAAATGTAATGTCCTTGAGGCACTTGCATTCAGTTCCCTTCATGTTTCTTAAAAAAAACATTTTGCTTCCTTAAGTGTTCCTTTCTAGGAGCATAAATAGTTTTTTTTCCTTTGAACTAGATGCAAGATCAAAAGCTGAGAACAGGGAATCCCTTTTTCAAATTAGCATTGATGCTTTGTTTATTCTAACGCATCCCTGTGTTTTTATTAGTATAACCCATCCATTTCCTTTCCCCATCCAGCCTGAATGATTCATTGAAATGCACATCTTGTTTGCAATTGACTACGTTCACAACCTGCTGAAAGCTTTTTGTTCTCTCCCTGTGGTGTCGGCAGGCCTTCATAAAGCTTTGATTTAATTGAAACTTGCAGCGCTCATTGAAAGTGCTCAGAGCTTAATAAAGGCAACCTCTGGCCATGTTGCATACAGGTTTATGAATAAAAACCACGTATGCTTTATAAAATGGCTTTTTCGCTCAGAGTCCTCCCATCCCCCCATAGTCGAGCAGTGCAGCCACTCCGGGCTGTCATTAACTGCTATTGTCAGCGGCACAATCAAGAGCAGGATAAAAAAATACTCCAGCACTTATCATGAGCTCAACCACAGGACACACACACACACACGCACGCACGCACGCACGCACGCACGCACGCACGCACGCACGCACGCACGCACGCACGCACGCACGCATGCATGCACGCACGCACACACACACAGGAACACACCAGGAGAATAGATGTTACTATTGATTTCTGGGCTGATGTGCGAGGCGATGCACAAATACTGAAGCCTGGCTACAAAAGGTGTTTTTGTCTTTCAAGAGCTATAATTGTTCTGCAACACCAGGCCAATGACTGGCTCTATATTTAGACAGCAGGCCAATACAGCTGTGGAACAGACAGATATGCTTCGTCGCTACAATCTTCAGTTTAATCTGAACCCCTCGTCCCTGCAAATCTTCTTATAGAGCCGAGTTTCTCACATGGCTTTGAGAATAGATATAGGAGCCCAGTAAGTAAATATGTAATACAATAATATGACAAAAGCAATGTGCTGAAATGCTTGTGTTCTCAAATCACTTTATTGTTCTTGTTATCAACAAATCCCATGAAATGACCAAAACCAATAATGAATTGATCCTTTTAACAAGTAGGATCAACGTTCCCTTGTATCCAAAGGCTGATACAGCTTGTTGTTATGTGCCATAGACCTCTATTGTTGTCCAAAAAGCTATTAAAAACACACCAATGAGCCACACTGTTGCACTGGGTGACATTTTACCTTCATTGTAAAGAACTTGGGCACTGTAGTTTATGTTTGACTCTATCCCACACACCTCCTGGTACTTTAAATACTCACTAATGCACCAAATGTGTATTAATCCGTGTATTAGTCCCCAACAAATACACTATTTACAAAATTAGCCAACCAACTGTCATCAGATTCGGATTCTAATGTTGCTTAATCCTGATTGGTTTACTGAATTACGTCACCTTTTTCCATCATTGCCCCACCCACTTCAAGAAAGTGAGAATGGCTCACAGAAAACACACATACACCGGTCATGTGAAATAACCAAACTTTTGCAGAAACAATCGTATGATCATTAAGAAAACAATTACTCCTAAAAGCTAATTGGGAAAATACATTTTCAGGGCCTTAAAAATATTATTAAAACAGACTAATGTCCTACACATCACTCACATGTTTCTGTTACTCTCTCAAAAGCTTCTCTCATTCACTTCTATTGACAAACTAGAGCCTGTTTTTTTCTGCCTGAGTTGTGTGAGCTGCGTCCCTGAGGGCAACTGCAGTAACACATCTCATACAAACCTGTCAATATACTCAAGTTCTCTCACTCCTCTCAACACCGGCCCTCAGGCTCTCTCCTTGTGTGTCTACAATTCAACACTGATTGCTTTCTGATCTCCCTCTTGTACTGTTTAAGCAGAATGTTGAGGAACACAGGCACAGCTGCAGAGGGCAAGCTAGCCAGCCAGGAAACACGCAGATATTCAGGGATTTGCTACATCTCAGAAGAGTCCTTTCAAAGTCAAGTTTTCATAATTATAAGATGTTAGCCAACTTAACAGGAGCGGTTTCAGGTGGAGCTCTTGGAGGCCTTTTTTTTTTAGGTTTTGGTGCATTCTTGTATGTAGCTTTAGAAGAAACAGCCATGTTAAATTTAGTATGAGAAAAATCATTTGGCATTATTTGTACTATAGTCAGTGAATATTTCTTAATTTGCAAGCTTTACCGTGCGAGACCCCGGGAAGAGTAGCTTCTGTTTAAGACAGACAGAAGCTAATGGGGAGCTTAATAATCAAACAAATACAACCATGCAGTATAAAGGCCTTTGCCAGGTTATTACAGCAACATTTTCTCCTCTCACCTTTGGTTGTAACCATTGCTATACTGCAGACGCTCTCGCCTGACATTAACAACAAAATGACCATGGTTTCATATTATGTATATTCATTCATTCAAACCTTTATTTAACCAGGATAAAAACTCCTTGAGATTAAAAATCTCTTTTACAACGGTGTCCTGGCAAGTGGCAGCAGCGTGGTTTCAAATAAATACAAAGACAATAAAACAAAATAAAAACATAGACACACTTTCACTCATATTCAAACAACAATGACATCATAGAAAGATATCATATCATAGAAAAATCTGGGTCCTAAGCCAATTTAAAAACAATGACAGACAGACTGCCTTTCTGCAAGGTCCTTTAAAAAGCCTTTAAAAGTATAAAGTGAGACCAACTCCTTCAACTGTAGTTCATTCTGAAGCTGATTCCATGCAGATGGTGCTGCAAAATGAAAAGCCTTTTTGCCAAAGTCAGTGCGGGCATTAGGGACTGGCAATAAAAACAGATCCTGTGAACGCAAGTGTTATGTCCCTGCAGACCTTGGGAGGATGTAAGCATTCAGATAAGGAGGAAGTAGTCCTAGTACTGCTTTATAAATAAAAAGATGCCAGTGCATCCAACACCTAATTGAGAATTGTATATATGTCATATTTGTAGAGAAAGATGTTGGCTCAAAATAACTGCAACCTGTGATATGCAAAGCAAGATGTCTCCATTTCCACACTCATTTTTCTTCATCGCCTCTATCTTTGGGTGTTTGACAGAAACACAAATCAGCAGGCTCCCTGCCGTCTGACCACAGCCTCTTGTTTTGGTCTCCAGTGGGCAAACTGTGCTCACGTTTAGCAAAGCTGAGCAGAACTGCATGCACGCACATTTCCCCCTTGACTGTGGTTTCACTGGAAACAGGGTTAGGTTGAATTCCCACGGGAGTGCCAAGGGTCTAATTTGACAAAACATGAAGGACCGTACTATGGTGGGTTTGCACATTTTAGCCCATTAACTATCTTTTGCATACTTATACTGCATTACTGCCACCTATTTTCCACAAGCAGACCACTTCTTTTCAAATGAGTTTCCTAATGTGCAGGGAGCCATTAGTTTCAGTTCATACCAGTATGGTATGAAAATCAACTTGCAGAGAAGTGTTTTAACGCACCCCGAATTACTTGCAAAACAAATGTAACTAAATAACATAACTCAATGTTCCCTTTGTTGGATTAAACCTTTCAAACATGCGTTACCTATCTCTAAAAGTGCATGCTGAAATGATCTGAAACCAGTGGCTACCTGTAATGAAGGATCTCAAAACGTATGTTATACTTAAAATCTCTAGTCCTCCAAATTATATGAGGAAATGCTTCTACTTCTACTTTAGGTACAACATGACTTGGTTAGGTATAAAGAAAGACATATCTTTCCTCTTACCTAAGTACTTAGTAAGGGAACGATCGTGGTCATGTTTTAAAGAAACAAACGTTGAGTGAAATGAACAGCCTTGTCCTGCGTTAAAGGCCACATCCATCCACCTCGACCTCCTCTCTCTGTAAACTTTGTGGTTCTAAAGCAACCTTACACAAAGTCCTTCTTTGCTTTTAACGGCCGTTTTTGAGGATTTGCTGAAGCGACTGATGTTCTTTTTTTGTAAGGACAGTCTCGCGTTGTAAATGGTCACTTTTAATGCAAAATGTTCGCATGTTCTACTCTGGTCCATCCAAAGCTCTTGGCTGTTTGCTAAACGGTCCTCTTTATAATCCTCTTTAGTTGACATCAATTCACTGTTTAGAATATTACATCCAGTCAGTTCTGCCCCATCTTTGGCATTCCTGTAAAGAGAAGTAAATATTCTTCTGGTCATATCTGCAGCAACAGAAGTCAAGCTATTAGATCACACCTCTCCCTAATTCAATCTTCAATCTAGTTTATCACGTTTCCACCATGATCTGAAATGTTTCTCCCCCTTTAGGTGGGCGAGATAACATCTTCTCTATTGTGCGGCTGGGTTTAGTTGAGATAAACAGCAAACAATATTAAACACCTTCATATCTGCACCCTTCTCTCTCCTCGCACGATCCAGTTCTCACTCCCACTGCTGCCTTATTGCATTTCAATCTTACAGCTCTCTGTGTAGTGGTATCTCCCAGCAGCATTGCTGTAGTTTTTATTTCCAGTCAGCATGTGCTTCCAGTTTCTCCAGTTTCTTGCTCTTTGTTTTTAGCCAAGCTGGGGGCATTTTCTAGATGTGGCTGATTGGTCCAACAACTATTGGAAAGTTTGTCCAGACATTCACAGTCCCCAGAGGATGAATCCCAATGACTTTCATGATCCTGTGACGTTTCATCTAGCACCACCATGAGCTTGATATTTGTTTTTTTTAGAGGAATGTTTGAGACATCCATGTTCCCCTCAGGATGAATTGTAATAACTTTGGTAATCTCTATACTTTTCCACTTTTCATCTTTTTTATTTTTTTTTAATTGTATTTTTTTACTGTGTTTGTACTGTGGTTTATGACCAAATACCTGCAAAACTAATGACATTCCCATCAGCCTCGGCTGTACTTTGGGTTTACTGCTAATTAGTCAATGTTAGCATGCTAACATGCTAAACTAATAAGACAGTTGTCATGGTAAACGTTATACCTGCTAAATATCAGCATGTCAGCATTGTCATTGTGAGCATGATGCATGCTGACATCGCCATTTAGCTCCAAGCACTGCTGTGCAGCCCCACAGAGCTGTTAGCATGGCTGTAAATTCTTGGTCTTGTTATGTTATTGTTATTATGTTATTATTGAAACAGCTTTCATTTGCTCCTTTACTCTATTAGTTTTAGAGTTCGATCAACAGAAAACTATTCAGCAATTATTCTGATAATATTATTCGCTTAAGTTTAAGTCCATTCCACTTGTTTTACATTATAAATTGAATATGTTTGGCTTTCGGACTGTTGGATTTAATAAATTGTGATGGGTTTTCTAATCTTTTAGAGATCAACGATTTATCGTTTAATCAAAACAACTGTCAGAACGATCAACAATGAAAATGATGATTAGTTGCAGCAGTAGTTAGTTTAGTGACCTCCCTGTGCTTTTTATTTCTCTCTTTGAGGTATCCGTGCTATCATCTGCCCCTTGTGTCCTTAAAGGGATACGCCACCGTTGGTTGAAATAGGGCTTATCACGGTCTCCCCTAGCTGTAGATAGGTGGGCCAACGCATTTTTTTTTGTCTCAGTGCAAGTAATTAGGTTGTTTTTTTTGTCTTTTGTTGGCTCACTTTTACTCACAACATGCTAACCGGTGTAGGATAAAATGTCATGTAGCCTGGGATGGCCTCGCTGTCTCCTCCTGTCTGGCATGTGTAAGATATGACGTGTTCAAATTTACTGGAGCAAGAGTGCTCCTGATAAACACTTGATAAACATTTGGAACAGAATGCACTTGCATGAAATATCTTAAAGTAACAGACAATATTTAGGCCATGAGAGAAGAAGAGAATGAGAGCGATCCCAAGGCTAGCAGGCAACTTCACTATCTTCTCGGAGACAGAAAGTCTGAGGGTGATCTAACCGATTGGCAACCCAGACGCAAGGACGGAAGGAGGAACCCAAAGACGAATAAAAGAATAGGGAAATGCAAAGTCCGGGGTCAGACCTGGAGAGACTTGTTGGTGGTAGGGTGAGTGAAGTCTTGAAGGAGCAACTGAACCATATGCATATGATTGTTTCTTGCAATATCATTTGATCATTTTACTAAAGATATATTATATTTTAACTGAACGAATCCTGACTATTCTTTCCTGGTCTGCCATTAACGAACACAAAAGGGTAAAGCTTGAGAAGCGGACCGAAGGGGTCAGAAAGACTCTGGCCTTTTAGAGCCGGGGTAAAATTGGCTAAAATTGGCAACATAGGATTCCATTCACTACGCAACTACTAGTGGCGGCGCTGCCGGTGTTGCACCGGATTAAAACAATGCATGCACAAAAAATGTGTTGGCCCACCTTCTACAGCTAGAGGAGACCGTGATAAGCCCTATTTCAACAAACGGTGGCGTATCCCTTTAACTCTCATTGTCTCCTTCATATCTCCTCTTTCTTCTCCTCTATCCTTTCTTCTTTTTTTTCCACCATGTCCTCTCTCCCTCTGCTCTGTTGTGATCATACCTCCACCCAGGCACCTGACTGCAGATAATCACCCATAGAAAGAAGAAAAAAATCTCAGTTTTTTTATCTGCAGCCACAGCTGCAATTCATTGTAGAGTGGTGAATAGTTTAATAGAACCACCCCCCCCCCCCACACACACACACACACGCACACACACTCTCTCCTTCTCTTCTTTTTTCCTTTCCTCCACTTTCTTTCAATGCTGTCTCCTACAGCTGGTGCTTTCTAAACAGTGAAAAGACCCAGTTTGATTTGAATGCCCCATTTTGATTTTGCAGAACAGCAGCTGTAAATTATAGGATGTTTTAGGAGAAGATGATCATGTTAGAGATTACATTGCACACTGGATTTTACAGGCTCAGAAAGTGTCCCCCTTTGATTGTTTGATTTAAATTTTTTACAGAATTATATGGTCTTAAATGACAGTTAGAATTCTACTATTTCTAAAACATTAACATTAACCTGTAAAACTAGACAGACTAAATAAGACCGCTGTGTGTTGAAGGGATGGTGAGAGAAGCGAGGTGCTATTAAAAACAACCGTTTGCTCTTGCAATTACAAAAAGGACAATTTTGACCCCAAGGCAGTGCAGCGCACAGCGTGATTTAAATGGCGCAGGGGAGCAGTAGTTTGCAGGGCTCTGTGTAAAATGGCACACTGACAGGATGAACTAAAGCACTTTGCTTTGGCCCAGACAAGAAAGGGGGACAAAACTGATCCAGGCTATAACCTTTACTGACTCCCTGTCCTTTCCTGCAAACATCAAACAGGAAGAGTTCTATATCTGTTTGATGTCTAAAGCAATGTGTGTAAAATGCTTTGAAATAACACATGGTTTGTCTGCTCTTCCATTAGCCTCATCTTGCTGCGCAGAATTATAACTTTTTTTTAGTTCAAGCGTTTTGTCAAATTTAGCTTTCAACTATGTTGCATATCATTGTTGTCCTGGGGAAAAAAGCCATGTACCTCCAAAATGTTTCATCAGCTAATATAAACAGCGCTGTTCCAATGGGGTTCTTACATTGTGTATGTAGGTTAGTTAATCCTTCAGTTTCACCAAATTTGGAGATGTCAGATGGCAGAGTTTATTCAGATGTCCCTGCTTGAAGAATGTTTTCATAATTTAGTACCTACTTTACATGCATTTCAAAATTGTAACTCATGTAGAGCAGATACCTTTCGCAGAATCACAGTTACAATTTTGGGTAAGTTTGGTTACTCCCCGTCCAACAGCACGGCAGCTTTCAACGTGCTGAGATTACAGTGTGGCTGCTCATGTCTGCGACAACAAATCACTTACTGACGTGAACTGAGTACATAACTGTTGTTTTCTTCTGCTCCTGACTTAATGTGCCTGATGGCTAAATTGCTAATTCATCTAGTTCATCACATCTCATCTAGTACATATATCATATTTTTTTGTGTTTGTGTACATGCATGATATTTTATAAAATATCTTTGATAATTTGGTATTTAAAAAAAGTACAAAATAGGTTCATCCTTGACACATGCAAATGATTAAATGGACAAATACTGTAAAGACACACATTTACTCTCTTTTTTTTTTAATTTGAAACATTTCCTTATTTTGTGATGTTTGCTAACTAAGTGAAAGACAACTACACAGTTGTGGCGATACAAATGTGTGACAAGTCAAAAAATTCATTGATAAAGTTCATCTGATCATCTGAGATCAGAGGATCTCTGAGATCATCTGAGATCTGCTCTGTTCTCAAATACTCTGACATTATTTCCGCCTCATGGAGTGGCATGGCTCTCCACTCCACTGTGTGAAGGGGTGTCTAGGGACGTGGACACGGGTCGCAGGCAGCGCCGCATCACGGCATCGAGCTCCAGCTGAGTGGGGATTCATGTTGATTTTCATGCTTGGCTAAGCCTGTTTTGCCAGCTGCCATTTATGCTCAGACATTCATTCTGTGTGAGTGACTGTGTGTCCTATTTTGGCCAGCATAATGTGGCATCCAGCTTAAAATAGAAACAGTGTCATCGCAGCAAAGCATGATCACCAGATCCTCTTCGAAACAGAATAAAAGTCATTTTTTGCTGTAAATGTAAACACAAACTGCAGCATCTTCTTATTTCTGGCACTTCAAAAGAAGAGCTGAGAGCTTTTTCTTCCCTGCCCAACATACTGGAATTCAGCTTGGCGTCTAATTCATATCATTACTGAAATTGCCTCAAATTTGTTGCCATGGTTATTTTTTTCTTCTCTTTTTAAAGCTTTGTGCCTCCTTGGTGGCCGATGATTAGAGTCGACAGTGGCTAGAAAGAGTCTGGATGTGGGGAGACTGTGTGTGTGTGTGTGTGTGTGTGTGTGTGTGTGTGTGTGTGTGTGTGTGTGTGTGTGTGTGTGTGTGTGTGTGTGTGTGTGTGTGTGTGTGTGTGTGTGTTTGTGTTTGTGTGTGTGTCAAGAGGGGGATATGCTGCAAGGCAGTGACCTGGTAATAGTGAATTCATCCACAGGCCATATTCAAAGGTAGCTGTTAGGGTCATAATAATTGGGAGACAGAGCTGTGAAAGAGGAGTGTGTGTGTGCGTGCGTGCATGCGTTCATGTGAGATTGTCTCGGGTATACAGACAGACAGACAGACAAAGAAAGAAAGAGGCAATGATTGACTTTGAGAAAAGGAGGCTTGAGGCAACACTGCAGACTAGCAGCAGGAAGCGGTACTACATTTCTCTGGCTAAATTCCTGTTTGCTTCTTGCATGCAATAAATGGCATGGAATATATAAAACATAAAATTGAAATAGTACCTGAACACCAGCCTGAGAAGCAGGGTTTTACTTCCCTCTCTGATTGAAAGTTTCAAGCCTGTTTCACCTCAGAAATGTGCTCTGTTATATCTCAATGATATCATGGGGTGGGCCACCTTTACATCACTGTAGCCAGGTGAGAAATCAAACTATGGGAGGTCAGCAAAGACAAGTTACCTTATAATGATACGGCTCTTCTAGACCTCATTTTATTGGACTGCATGGATCAAATTCTGATTACACAAAGGGTCATTTTGGGGTGTTTGTTGGGCTCAGAAAAATGTGTGTGTTTCAGCCACAGATTGATAGACACAGGATCAAGTTTTTGGTCTTTTAGTGTGACTTGTTGCCAGACTTATCCTTTAAGTTGGATAAATATAGTTCTCTTAATAATCTTATATATAAAAGATAAAGATACTGTAGCTGAGTTGTGTTTTCTCCCTGCATCTCGCAGCACTGCGTGTAACTCTCTGTCTGCTGTCGGCCCTGTCTGAGACTGAATGAAGCGCTCTGTCTCGTCTTTTTGCCACAACACAGCAGCATCATCGTCCTCTGACACACTGAGATCACAGGAGTGTCCCGTCCCCCGACACACACACACACACACACACACACACACACACACACACACACACACACACACACACACACACACACACACACACACACACACACACACACACACACACTGGCGTCCCACTGTCATTGTTACCACTATCCACCCACACATCTCTCTCCCTCTCTCTCTCTCCTTCCCCATGCTGTGGTCAGGAAAAGCCCCCTGGAAGGAGGGGTGCAGCATGCGTGTTTCTCTACACTACGCATGCTGTTCACTAAAGCAGCCGGGACAATGCAGGGATGATGTGGTGTGTCGGTGGGTGTGTGCTGAGTTTGTGGCTCTGTATTGGACGTTGGAACAACTAGACTCTGGTGCAAAGGAGCTGTTAGACATCTGAGGGCACATCTGGAGGACAGAGCAGCATATACAGCTAGCTGTTCTTCTCTTGTCTTTTCCTCTCCTTTTGTTACTTTCCTCTCTTCTCCTCTCTTTTCCAACTCAAGTTTCTTTATTTCCTCTCCTCTCCTCTCTTTTACTCCCCTTTCTATATTCTTTATTTCTCCCTTCATTCTCTTCTCCTTTCATCCTCTTCTCTCCTCTCTTTTCTTCTTTCCTTTTGTCTCCTCCTCTCCTCCTCTCTTCTGACCTTTTTTTTTCTCTTCCTCTCATCTCGTTTCCTCTCCTCAGATGTTGAGGACATAAAGGGTGGATAGAGGTGACCGATGAAGACGCCATGGTAACAAACAAATCAAAGAAAACAATTGTCATCGTATATAATGGTGTACAGTATCTGGGGCAAACGGGTGTGTTTGATATGTGTGTGTAAGGTCCTGGGGGGGGTCTTGATGGCAGTGACGCATGGGGGGGGGGGGGGGGGGTGGTGGGATCCATGAGTCATGTAGAAGAAGGGAAGCACACCACTCCGCCCTCCCTCAGTGGGGTTTTTGACGCTCCAGGCAAAAAGCTCTCTATTGTCACTGTGTTGTAGCGATAAGGTTTGTGCACCACTCAGTAGCTGCTGTCAGCATGTGTACGCAGGCATGCACGCACGCACACACACACAGCACAAGCATCAGTGTGTGCTACATACAGTCAGATTTGTTCACTGTGAGACAAGCTGTCAGTCTGAAGTGTCACTGTTTGTCTCTATATGTACATGTTGGTAGTGACCCAGGGGATGGAGCGTCTGACGGGATCAATGAGGCAGTGATGCCAGCGGGGTGTGTGTGTGTGTGTGTGTGTGTGTGTGTGTGTGTGTGTGTGTGACAAACATCATCAGCTGCCACAAACACAAAAGCTGCTGCAGCCGCCAACACGCCAACCGTTTTCAGCCACAATAGAGCCCTGAAACTGACTACAGACAGTAAAAGGTAAAATGATAATAACAAATTAAGCTGAACCATCAATAAATAATACAGTTAGTTAAATAATTACAATTCAGTGTGAGAAGAAATGTAAATATATATGTTTTCTTTAACATCCAATCAGTTTCCATTTAACTACTTTTATGCTCGTTTTTGATAACAACAACATTGCTTGATGTTCGACTGGTGCTCTTTTAATTTGATCATCTTATTCCAGCTTCCTCATCTGCAACGGTTTAATGGCACCCAACTGGAGAATTCAATTATTAAAATGAAACCAACTAACTTTCATCATAGCTGAGATTGTAAGCGTTAGCTTGCCGGTTAAACTAACTATTATTTATTGATATATTCATGTTTCTCTCTGATAATCTTTTACTCTTTTTTGTCACTTTCAGGGCTGGTTTCCCTCATTTCCTCAACACAATATTAGTTTTGTAGTAAAAATCAAATATAGTCTATACTAACTTGAGAAATACATTCTGAATTGCTGAAATGAGCTCAAATTCCCATCTGCCTGAGTAGATCAGTTTAGGGTTATCTGCAGCGGAAGCAGCCTCCTTTAAGCATATTTGTACTGATGGATATTGAAAGATAAAGACGGCCTTTTCCATGCAATCATTTTATCTTTAATTATGTGCGTTATTGTAATGGCACTTTTTATATGGAAATGTGATTATATTAACACGACATACATATTGTAGGTTTATTTAAAGCAGCTTTGCTTTTAATTTGACACTTTTCTTTTGAAAATAAAGGAACGAAGTGGCTATTTAAATATCTTTGATGTTCCTTTCAGTGTGTCTTCCTGATGCAGATTCACAATCAGCTCTCCGCCTGTCTGTCGGCTTTCTGCAGGGGAGATAGTGCTCTCTTCATTACGCGCTTCATTAATTTAAATGCTAATTGATTCTGCGAGGCCCTTTCAGACCGAGGGCCAAGTCCTGTCTTCCCACATTGATTGTGTGTGTGTGTGTGTGTGTGTGTGTGTGTGTGTGTGTGTGTGTGTGTGTGTGTGTGTTAGCGTGTGTTTTGTGCACCTGCTGGATCCTGGAGTGACACGTCCTGACAGAACAGCCTCTCCTGCCTGTCTGCCTGCCTCAAGTGTGGCACTGATATGGTTTGAGTGCTTCAAGCCAGAGAGACAAGTACTACACTCTGAAACACACACACACACACACACACACACCAACAACCAGGCTCAGAGGGTCGTTTCAGGGCCATAAAAGCACAGAAAATGTGAATAAAGGCAGTTGGCATATTGTATGAAACTGGGTGGATAAAACAGAGGATGCAGGGGCAGTTAAATGATCCGTGCTGCGTTGCTAGGAGACACCAGGGCTGGATGGTAGAGATAAACGTTGGGATACACCCCTGGCGGAGAGCAGAGGGTGGGAAAGAGTGTGTGGGGGGGGGCAGAGGGTAAGAAAGGGAGAGTCTAGATAAGAGGGGAGGGGGGCGAGTTATGTGACAAAGACAGAGGCATCCTCGTTCATGGCAGATAAGCTCTCCCGCCATCCCCCATCTTCTTTCTTGTCTTCTCGTCTGTTATTCACAAAAGTTGTTTAGTTGTTTTCTTCAGAGACCTCCATCCTTCGTACATCAGCTTTTACACATTTTAGTCATTCAGCTATTTAAAGATCCCATCCAGACATGTTTTATGACATAACATACTACGTGCTTTGAAAAATAATCTGTACCTAATACAGTTTTTCCACAAAAACAAAATACATCTATTCCTCCTTCCTTCCTGCAAAATCCAGAATACATAAATGTGCAAATTTTGTTCATTTCAAAAGTTTTATCTGCAGATAAACTCGCCTGTGACCTGATGCCTTTTCGTTTGAGTCTGACACCTGAGTCTGAGATCTGAGGATGTCCTTAAATGAACACTGTACACATGATGTTTTCTTATTTTTTTTCAAGTTTCCACATCACACTGGTGTATATTGCACATTGGACCATTTCGTCAGATGAATATGTAAATGTAAATGTAATGTCCTATTGTCAAACTCTGCACATATGTAATTATGCACAGTGAAGCTCAAACATCTGAGTGAAGTGACAATAAGCAAAACACAATTTTTGAGTAGAAGGGGGGAATTGAAGGGATCTCTTTTCTACGGTGGTTTACAAGCTATTTCAAAGCATTCACCTGTCTGGCTCCAGGTCTCTGAATTGCTGTCCATCTCAGATTTTTTTTTCAGATATGAAAAACACACACACACACACACACACACACACACACACACACACACACACACACACACACACACACACACACACACACACACACACACACACACACACACACACACACACACACACACACTCTTTATCAATAGAGAAATGGCTCTTTGGCATACAGAGTTACTGCCCAACTAGAGCTCTCCTGTGTACGGTTAAAGGCCCTGGAAACATATTTTCTCAATCAGCTTTATACTGTAGAGTGAGTGCTGGAGTCCTACATGAACACAACATTTTCTGCCAAAGTTAAATATTTCTGTATTCCTTTTTTTCATTGTGCTTATTTGAAGTGGGCGTAGCTCAGTTGGAAAAAGGTGATGTACTGTATGTACTTCTGTGCACCAATTAGTCCTCCTCAGCTGATTAAAGACCCTGCATTACCAGAAACTAGTACTGGTTTGAACCTGGTAATCAAGCCTGTCATCTTTTACTTCTGGCACAAACTCTCCAATCACTCAGACACTTATTATTCCATCAGTGATTACCTTAGAACAGTCCTGTAAATCGGTTCAAATAACACCAGAACATGGTTTTTCATCCGTTTCCTGCCTCACCCGAACACATCATTAGCAGCAGATTAGAGTCTAAATTTGGAACTTTACTTTTGTGCAAACTGTCTCATCACTGGTGGAGCCTCTATAGCTAGACAGCTAGTGCCAAGAGGGGAACCATGGCTGCCACCATGTGAGCACCGGAAAAGGCTTCAGCCCGCACCGTCATCCCCCATCAATCCGGTCGACTCCGGTCAGCCCGGCACAAAAAGACAAAAGCAGGAGAAGAGCGCTTCCTCCATCAAATGTGAGGGAGGCGGTGAGCTCTGAGTGCACATCGTGATTAGTTGTGAATGGGACGCAGCGGCCTGATTGGTGGAGAGAGCCGGGGGTCAGGCGTTCTGCCAGCAGCTCATACAAGGCTGCTGATTGCTTTTCATCCACTGATTACAGTAATTTAGATCTGCAGCAGGCCAAAGGGGCCTGCGTCTGGCAGGCTGGCTGCTGCTGCTGCTGCTCTGTCTGGTGGGGCTGCAGTTTGGTTTGCTTAGTGATTTTTTTGTTTTCACAAAAGAGTGAATGAGACTGGATCAAACATACAGTATTTACTCAGAAAAACACAACAGCCGTGTTGAAAAAAAGGTGTGATTTATGTTTCCTGTGGTGAGAGAAAGTCTTGGAGGTATTATAAAAGCATAAATAGCTGTGCTTTAATTGAGGGAGAATATGATAAACTATTTGAAGGATTTTCTTTTAAAATTATACATATACATTTTGATCTGTCAATATTTGAAAAGACGCAGATCATTGCATCCGTTTTTAAGTCTGATGATATTAAATCCATCATGCATTCATTTTGTAATCATCAGTTTTAAATAATAATTGAATGAATGAATGAATGAAACGCTTCATTCACAAACATTAGTAACACCCCACATGGTGCATGTTCTAAAAATACAGAACACATAGCTTTAAACTCTAATTTTGTGAAAGTAAAAAAAAACAACAATGAATGCTATATCACGCGTTAGTTTTCTTCCTTTTGTCTTTCAGGCGGACATTTGGACACGCTGAGACCTTGAATAATGAAAGCTGATGAGGCAGTTAGTTGCGAATGGTTTTTCCAGGAGCGGTGGCGATGATTAATCAAGGAACTGAGCAGCGCTGGCCTCTTCACCTGCACACATTACAAGGTTAATCTCTCTATTGATTACAGAATGAAACCAATACTTCACTACAGATTTCTTCTGATTTCACATATTTGTGTGTGTGTGTATGTTTGCTTCTTTTTGAGATGCAGTTGCAGATTCACAAGAATGATGAATGACGCTTTAGTTGATACCATCTTTCTACCACACCCATTACCCCATATTGGAAAAAATAAATCACGTTTAGCACATTAGATTCGCATTTATTGACAAAAACATTTTCTTTCTACAGCAAATACTTATTTTCACGGAAGTATTAAAAACAATGACTTGTGTAAAGGGCATAAATATACATTCTGACGTCCGCTGACTGACGTCTAAAATCTTCACCACAATAAAAGCTGGACATTGATGAAGACAATAAGAGGTCCACGACCACACTTTGATCACAACAAATGTTCCTGTAACCGTCTATCATTTAGTCTCCCTGGGTGATCATATAGATAACACTGTTTCAGAGATATCCAGCCCAAAGGACGCTTCTTCTTTTTCTCTCACACACGAACACATTCACATATGTACAAACACAAACAACAGACAAAATGATGTAGTGTATTAACTTGTGCCCCCCTGTTTTGGTGACTCCACATCGTGTTGTGTGTTTACACAATACTTGTCCATGTGCTGGGCTCCTGGGGGTGTTTGGACTCACACTGCTTGGCCTATCGGGTGCTGCTTCAGAGGTGACCTAGTTCTCCTGATTGTCAGCAGAAGGCAGTTTCATCAGCTCGCTCTGTTCTGAGGCACTGAACTGGGACCCTGGGACAGGCCAATTGGACTTGTGTAATGAAGCTCATCACACACATGCATGCACACACGCACGCACGCACGCACGCACGCACACACACAGCTGCTGTCATCAGGTCCAGGGCAGCAGAATTTATAATAGACATTTATTACCTTCTCCTTTATCAAAGAAATGTGATTCCTCGGCGTGTTTTTGATGCATGCACCACACCGCCATTATGGTCAATTATTGGGATGTGACAGAGATGGAGCAGAGGGTGCTGATAGATGTTGGTGCCGGGCCGACTTTCATTACTCCATCTATTGAGTGGAGTGTGGGAGACACTTCCCACAAAATGGCTGCGGCGCACCAACATGGCTCCGACTGCGAGGAGTAAATGATTCACATCTGACGATCGCCGCAAAATGTTAAACACATTCATTTGCCGCTTGCGTGTGTTTGGAATACCTCGAGTAGCAACATCATCAAAACAGTCCTACTGCAGTGATTTCAGTGCCTCTTCACAGCAGAGTGTATGCATGAATATTTACACATTTATGATACTGTACTGTTTAGGGTGTGAAGAAATATGTACAAGAACACTACAAATCCCCCCACTGAGTATGGGTGACTTAACACAACAATACTGTTACGCCGAGTGCAGCAACTCCACGTGATCCTAAAGTCTCTCTAGCCTACATTATACTCATCAAATACAGAAGCAACAATGGCATTACATTCATATAAATAACAACAATAATCCCAGTATACCCTAAGAGTCACTTCAGTACTTTTGGCACTTTCATGTGTTTAAAAATGAGAACTGAAGACCAGCTTCACTGTGTGTCCTTAACAATTCCCTTTAGAGGTGCAATAACTGTCCTTGAGGTTGAATCCCTTGGTATCAAAAAAAAAAAAAAAAAAGTCTCTTTGAGCACTGTTCTGTACAAGTCAGGGGTCCTTGGAAGTCCATGGATTTTTTTATAAGGCCCAGGAGATCGCAGGGTTTCACAGATAAGAAGATATCGGTTCATCTGGGTCTCTTTCCCTCTTTGAATGGCACAGACGAACGGAGTCGATAGAGAAAAACCTTACTTTGTGATCAAAATGTCTGAGCTGGAAAAACGGGTTAGCAGAGAGACAGATTAGAGGGATCAGCCGGTTGATAAACTGATTGATCAGTTGGTAACTGTATGCTTACAAAGAGCTGAAGTCCCGCTCCGTTTCCAGGTTAGCTTCTGTTCCGCTAGCTTTCAGTTTTCAATATTTTCTCTCTCCCTGGTTTTTAATCATCAGTAATTAAAAAGGCAGGACATACGTTTTTCTGTCCATATCATAAGCTAAATGGTCACTTGAGTGACTAAAAGTGACAGTCGACTTTCTCCAGTAAACTGTAAACTGATTTCATGTCATGTAAACGAGAAACCTGATTTATGCTAGGGGGGGTTCCAGAAACCTGATTTCCTCAGGTAAATCTCTCTCTGTCCATTTAGTAGCAGAATGGACCTCGCGGTGACAATGCCGTTTCCAAGGTAATTGATGAATCTATGTAAAACTAGTGCAGGATAAGACACCAATTTAGCCAAGAATATTGTCGTAAAGCTCCTGAATCATATTTCAGCTTGTTGCAAAAGACTGAATGAAACTCAGGACATGAAAACACATTGTCTGGCTGGCCTGAGCAGGAGGCGGGACCTGTGCTCTCTATAACCAGAGGTGCTCTGCATCCCCATCTGCTCACTCATGGTTGGAGATGATGAGAGAAAATATGGCAAACCAAACTCCCAAGCTTCTCTCTCTCTCTCTCTCTCTCTCTCTCTCTCTCTCTCTCTCTCTCTCTCTCTCTCTCTCTCTCTCTCCTCTCTTTTCTATGCAGCATGTTCTCTGAAGTAATAAGTCACGTCAGCGGCTTTCTACTTTGCAGCGTTGTATCCCTGCGGCAACGCAGGAGAGGTATGATGGAGCAAAGGGAAAAAAAGAGAAGGTAGATAGAGAGAGAGAGAGAGTGAGAGGAAGAGGGAAAGAGAAAGAGGGCAAAGTGTGTTCATCTGACTGTAGCCAGTTTTTAGGCTCTGCTCCTGGCAGATTCTCTATCTATCTGTTTCTGTTTCCTCCATCTGTCTCCTACATTTTTGATCCAAGGATGAAAAAGACAAGAAGAGAGGACTGCATGGATTTGATTTAATGCTATGCCTTTGTCCTTCTCCGGCGAGCTGTTTCCCAATCTGTTCGTCCATCCTTCACAGCCCTCTGCTGCCGTTGGGTTTCAGCTTGATGACCCACTCTCCTCCAGAGTTAGCGTTGTACAAATCCAGAAGGTGTGCGTCGGGATCCAGGCAGTGCTCACCTGCAGAAAACACACAGAACAATGAACTAGAAGCCCTAGTTGTTCATTACGGCTGCAACTAACGATTATTTTTACATTTCTTATTGTCTCGATTAATTGTTTGACCTATTGAGTGTAAGAAAATGTGTTAGTTTCCTGGAGTCCAAAGTTGACGTCTTTAAATGTCTTTAAATGTTACTTAAAAAATTACTTAAAGGGTTAGTCAATTATTAAAATAGTTCATGATTATTTATCTGTCGATCAACTTCGATAGATCATCCAGTTTTTTTTTTCATCTCTAGTATCAATTCAGGATTTTTGTATCAAAACAGAGATTATAAATAAATAAAAACAGATTATAAATCACTAATCTCAGTTAAGAATGTGTAGATTTAGAAGTTTTACATTACAAAGCTGAACTGACACAACAAGTTTTTTTCTTTACTGTTCACTGTGTCAGCTCTTCTGTGAGCGCACACACACATGTGTGTAATAAGCATTTGTCTGCTCTGATAACTGCAGATGCACCGCTCGTGTCTCTTTGGCGCTTGCACAGTTCATTATGTAAGACCGCGCTACCCTCATCAGCTCAATGAGCAGAAAGACATGCAAATGCCACTCTCACCAGAGAAAACGCTGGTCCGACTTACCAATATTCCCTCCCACTTCATACAGGGCGCAGTCCGGATACGCCACAGAGCCGTTTCTGTTGAGAGACATATAACACCTATGTTGCTTCTTTTTTTCATAAAGGTCGATAAAGCACATAATATGTCTTTAATTAGGTAGTCTCGCTTTGCCAGACCTTCCTCCACAGCGCTGCGAAGGAGGGTCTGGCTAGTCCACACAGCATGCTCTGGTTTGCACGTGGTTTGCTCGGGAAGGAACTTGTTTTGGTGGAACATGTGAACTATGGCTGGGCGAAATGGCTGAAAACTGTATCACCATATAAGTGTTTCATATTGGTCGATATCGATAATTATTGATATTTTTTATTTATTTTATTTTTTATATAAAATAAGGACCAGGAGAAAAATATATTAAATTTAAACATTTTAATTTTAAACTTAACCTTCCTCTGATTATATTCCCCTCAGTTATAAAGGCAGAAATGTCAACACAACCATGGAAAACACTCAAATAATTAAAATGTAAACATAAGTCTAAAATCACAATGAACCCTTAATTATCTCTTCTATCTCAACATTAAGGTGCAAAATTAAAGAATACGTAAGAAATGCTTAATAAAGTGTAATAAAATAGTGCAAAGTGTTAAATATAAACATAGAGAAACCTGAGAAGAACTATTTTCTGTAAGTAAGTTTAGTGCTAGGAAGTTCACAAGCTGATTCCCCTCTTCTTTGACTATATGATATGCCACTGCCTCCGTTATTTCTTTGTACCGTTTAGATGCTTTGTCATAAGGCACTGATGCAGAGTACCTCTCTGCATCTGAGGCACCGACACAGGGATATAATAAACCAAACTTGCTTCGCAACCTCTGGTTTCTTCCGAGGAAGAAAAAAAAGTTATTGAACGTTTTATCGAATGCATTTTTTATTGATATTGATTAGGTGTCTATCGCGAGACATATCGTTTTATCGCCCAGCCCTAATGTGAACGTTCAAAAGTTGTTTTAGTCGTGTAACAGAAAACTCAGATTCAACAGATAGTCTAGCTAGCTGTCTGGATTTACCCTGCAGAGATCTGAGGAGCAGTTAACCATAGTCCATAAATCCACCAGAGTTTAAAATTCCAACACAAAGAAAGCGGAAGGTAACGGACATCAGGCCGAAATTTTTCAGAAGTGGATCGTCGTTGATATAGACTATTCATTAGGTGACAAAAGTGACACCATTACTACTACAATAGAAACATTTTAACTGCTGTGCACATTATGCAACAAAATCAAAGTTAAGAGTTGTCATCAGCATGTTTCATTTAGACTCTGCAGCATTGTACCTTCGCATTTTGCCCTTGCCATTGTCGGGGCTGCGGAGGGACTGGTGTTGAAACTGGGCGAGCAGGTCTGAGGCTCGGGAGTTGATGTTGAGCGGGAACTCCATTGTGCCGCTCACCAGATCCCCGACCTGGATCTTCACCGTACGGCACGGCTGCAGGGCAAAAAAAAGAGTAAACGAATATTTATCACCTTATAAACTTTGGATAGTAAAACAATGACGTTACCGCAACAAATTGCTTATTACATTTGAATGACAACATGCAGCTTATACAGTGACACATTTTTCCAGGTAAAATCAGTATGTGAGGAGCTTCTTTTTAGAATTATTTCAGTAATTTATGGCTGTAATTTACTGTATATTGTATTAGACATTGCTGTAGCCTGGGTCTACTGTAAGCAGAGTGTGATGCAGCGTGGGAATGTGAAGCAGCTCACATCTGAGGTGTTTTTATCAGGTTTTTCGCGGCTGTCTGTGTGGATCTTCCTCAGCAGGTTCTTGATGCGGCGATCGTAGAACTGGTAACGCCGGTTACTGTTCTCGTTCAGCTTACGCACCTGGCTCATCAGGAAATTAGGGATCTGAAGAGAAAGGGAACGTGACACAACATTTAATTAGAGTAATTACAGTTTGGGCTGATATTTAATTTCCAACTTGCTAGATGACAACAAGAAGATAAAATTCTATATTTTTTATGATGAGTGTTGCTACATCATATTATTATTATATATTATTATTATATTATATTATTATTATATATTACTCTTTATTACTAAGAAAACTGTATAAAGATTTTATAGAAAAATCAGTCATGAGTGCATGTAGAAAAGTAACAGTGGCCTATAAATAATGACACAATTATATCTAATGTTTCTGGTTGAATATGTGGACGGTCCTACCGTCCAGAGCAGGTCCTGGTAGCGGATGAGGAGCCTCATGACATCAGCTGCCTTCTCCGCATGCCCTTTCTCTGCCCCCTCAGTCAGTCTGCTGGGGACGGCCTTATGGAGGAAGAGGTTGGGAGCCATGATGGTTGCTACAGCCCACAGGTTCATCCTGTTTCTCCTCTCCCTGGAAACCACCTTACTGAGGAACTCGAGGAGCGCCTGAAGGACACACAGATGGAGACATGCTTTCAGACACGTGAAATCAAATCTTTTTTTTTTAAATAAAATGAGATCTAATGTGGAGGTTGAACATTTCAGTTTCTTTTGTCCAGAGTTGAAATACGCTCACTCACTTTTAACTGAACAATGTGTAAACGTCGGTTACTTACGCTGAAGTACAAAATGCAGTAAAGGGTAATTACCACAGTGACTGAATCATCTGTAACACCTCTACTGAGAAGTATGTTAATGCACAGTTTCAGCTGCCTCCACTGGAGTCATAGTAATTAGTTCAGCTGGATTTGGTGCTCCTAAGCCGAGCTGACTGCACACTTGTGTCGCTGAAAGTGAGTCATGGTTGATGTAAGCCGTTATATAACAGAGCAGAGAGTTTAAAATGTGGAAGCAGAACAATAAAGTGATGCATTATGAAACTTTACTGAAACGAAGCTTTGGAATGTTGTTTTAGGAATATGTAAATTGAGATGAATTTCTGTCAACCTTAAGAAGAGCATGTAGGGTGTGGCGAATGCTAAATGCAGCTTTAAAGCCAGTGGAAATCTTAATTTGGAAAGTATCTATAGCTGGCAAATGAATGTAGTGGAGTAAATAGTACATTATTTCCCTCTGAAATGAAGTAAAGTAAAAGTATAAAGTTCCACATGAAATGGAAATATTTAAGTAAAGAACCTCAAAGTTGTACTGAGTGTAAGTACAGTACTTGAGTTCATGTGTTTAGCTTTATTCCACTGATGAACGTGCACATAAGAACCTGGAAGGATAACTGTCAAAACAAAAAGTGTTTATGTGGCCAAAGCAGCAGATCTTCTGGTTTTATGTTTACAGAACGTTTCACAAAAAGTGTTCAAGAATCATGTAATAAGAGAGCATCAGTGTGTGTTCAGACAATTTTATTGTGCTAAAATAAAACCGGTAGATCTATCTTAGAGTGTGATAACTATTTTTGTCTTTACTTTATGAAGTGCATTGTTGAGGTGGAGTGTGTGTGTGTGTGTGTGTGTGTGTGTGTGTGTGTGTGTGTGTGTGTGTGTGTGTGTGTGTGTGTGTGTGTGTGTGTGTGTGTGTGTGTGTGTTGTTCAGTGTGTACCTTCAGTGTGTTCCTGTTGGGCTCAGGCAGCAGCAGGATGAGCAGATTTAACATGTGGAGTTTCTGCCTCAGCTCTGTGATGTCTGAAGGAAGAGGGAGCAAAGGTAAGACAGTTTTAACACACACACACACACACACACACACACACACACACACACACACACACTCTTCATTTCCTCTGCCTTTGGCTAAGAATAATGGGATATCTAAAGATTAATGACATTGTGACAGGTGGTCATTAGATTTGTTAGCTTATGTCTCTGTGGTCACATGTCGTTTATCACTTGCACTGATTCTCCCTACAAACTAAACACCAGTGAGTCATCAATCAGGTCATATTAATATCAATTCACTTTTTTTATTAGGTGAGACTAATGTGAATATAGCAGATCTTTTACAGCTGCTTTGTCACACTGCAGAGACGCCTCTTAAAAAGGCTATCAACTTGTTCATCTTAATGTTGGTTTCTCAGCAGAAGCAGAAAAGGGTGAGCATCACGGTGAAGAGATCCAGGTAAGTATGATGTGAACCCTGCTGAGCTATCTGGAAAAGTGGGCAGCAGATTGTTGAAGTTTTGTTGAGGAAGACAAGAGGAATTGTTGTGTATGCCTGACTTATACAGTTACTACAGTTACTTGCCAGCCAGTCACTTACTTACAGCCAGTTACTTACAGCCAGTCACTTCAAAAACACACCCATCTGCATACTGATATACTGTCTGATCTGTAACAATTCTGTTCATTATGTTACTATTTACAGGGGGGGGGGGGTAATCAAAACTGGCCAGTGCAACTGTTTGCACTTTCAATTCAGTGCTTTTGAATTTGACAAAATATTCAAAATGTTGCACACTGACCTCTGACGGCGCTGAAGGTGTTGAGGTACTCGGCGGTGAGCAGAGGAGAGGGAAGTTCCCGGATGAACTTCTTGAGAAGCGCGGCGGCGTCGTTCGGACTCACCTCGTCCCAGCTGACCTGCCCTGAGTAGAACTTGCTCTCCAAGTTCTGCTGCAGATGCTGCAGGTAGAAAAAAAAACGAGAAGCTTTCAGAACTGCATGAGCACCTAGTTTTATACAGTCTATGATGAGCACAGATGAACTGTCGCTGTTAAGTTCCATCTCCCAGACATAAAAAAAAAATAGTGTAATAAAATAAATACATTTCCAGTGTTTGTAATGTTACATTTTCAGTGACAGTTATTTTGAGTTATAAAGATATGGAGAGTTGTGTGTCACTCACAGAGCTGACATGGCTCTGGAGCAGCTATTTAAATCTCATTAGTATCAAACTAACTCTTCATGGATATTAGAAACACAGGCATGAGGTCACAGCTAATTACCTGGCAGTGTTATCGGTCTCTACTGAGTAAATAAGCGCTATCATCTCTTGTGTTACTGATTCTTATTTTACAGCCAGAGGCGAACACAGCTTTCTAACGTGTTATAAAAATACAAAAAATGGTTCAGGCAATATTTTGAGCATTGGATTAAGAGCATAGACATCCCCGTTGATTCCTGCCTCTACTTGTGGATCTAAAATCAGAACAAAATGGCAGAATATGCTGAGGGTGGTAGATCCTTCATGAGCTTGGGGCAGAAGAGAAAATATAGTGTCACAACTGTAGTACATTAATAGTTGAACTTTTATCAAATATGTAACAAATTTGGAGAGAATAAAAAAATGTTGGGGAACAAGAAACACTGTTATAATCGGTGTAATATCTTGGTTCACTAATATAAAGTAAATATTTAAAAAAAAAGTTTATTCTCTCTCTCTAAATGATAATTGTTTTCAAATCTATTATCTGTAACAGGATCTATCCCAGTAATCTGTCCTGCTGCTAAATGGCGCCCTCTTCTGTCTGCTTTAGTTTAATTGATTCACCATCTACTGTGCATGTGCTGCATTAAATACTGTATCAGGAGGTGACTCTGGCAGCAGCAGCTGAAAAAAAACCATAATTGATTCCGTTGGAATGTTCTAAATGTCAACTGTAGTATAAGTAAAGCTGTTTGATTTTCTTCACTGGTGTTCAGGCACTTCTGACATTTAACTGTGTCTATAATTTTGCTGCCCTTTAGATCATGAAACATTTTTTTTCTTCATTTCTTTGCTTTATACATAAGATTACCAGAAAAAAGGGCACATTGTGTGATAAAATAATTTGGTGCAGTGTCAGCTTTGTGTCACGGAAATAACGAGTGGATCCATTAATTGTACCTTGATTCTGGACTGAGATCCTGGAACCCTCAGGATCCCCTCCGAATCGACACCTTTCTTCTCCAAAAACGACAACAGCTGCAGAGAGAGAGAAAGGGAGAGAGGGAGAGAGGGAGTGGAAGTAGAGAGAGACATTAGCAGAGAGTCAGGCATCAGTAGATAAGAATCTCTCGCTCACCTCTGCTGGTTATTCTCAGTAACTGCCACTACATACAGGGTGTGGTCGAAGCTTTTCACATTTAGAGGACACTGAGGTTTTTTTATGTGCTTCTATCTGAAGACGTGGTTTGTGGGTTCAACAAAGCAAAAATGTGCCGAACACATGCTGTGCAAAATATGGTGACAAAGATGTAAACTGTCATCTTGTGTCAGAGCAGAGGAAAGAGCACATCTGATATCTTAGAGGCACACACACGGTTTTGATTATTGGCTAAATGAACACCTCAAGCCCACATACAGTACAGATAGCATCGAAACAATCATATAAAAAGCAATTGGAATAATCTTCTTCATACGCTTCTTTATTTAGATATTTTTAAGGTCATATAAACACGTGTGTATTACGGGTTCTCACCGCCTGCATGAAGAGAGGAGTCGAGGTGTTGGGCTTTATTTTCTGGTCGTTCTCCAGCAGCGTCGCCAGCGGCACCCCGTAGAGCGTGCTCTCTGTGAAAGACACAATATATCATTCAATTGTTCTCTGCCTCGCATTGCATTACTTGCATAAAGGAGATATTTTCCTGTGTTTTGTGTGTGTGTGCCTACAGCCATACTTCCACATCATTGCTTCCGTGGAATTCCTTGTAAATCAGCGTGCCGAGATACAGAAACTGCAGTGTGTGAAACTATGGCTAACCAAAAAATGCTATTACTTATGGCTGATTAATGTATTGCTAAAAAATGTGTCACAATAGTTTAGTCTTATTTCCAGTGTGGTTATGTATACAGAAACAGGTACAGGAGCATATTTAGATTTAAATTCCAGACAGCAGGGAAACAGAAAGAAGTATCTGCAGATATTCGAAAGCTGACAGTTTGTGCAGAACTAGAGCTGCAGACAAGCATTCAAGTGCCAGTTTGACTCATTGCTTTTCTTGGATTTGATTGGCTCACATTCAGAAACAAAAAAAACACTGCACATAGTTAAAAAAAAACAGCTGCGCCTATTTCCTTGTGTGTGTGTGTGTGTGTGTGTGTGTGTGTGTGTGTGTGTGTGTGTGTGTGTGTGTGTGTGTGTGTGTGTGTGTGTGTGCGCGTGTGTGTGCGTGTGCGTGTGTGTGTGTGTGTCTTAAAGTGCTCCCTTTGTGTGGCTGCTGCCATACCTGGGATTTTCCTCTTGCCGGTTTTGTGCCTTTTGACCTCCAACTCTAAGAGGTCGCACAGCGCCGTCATGTCGATGAGAGCCAGCTGACGCACCTTCTTCATGTCACTGTGGGAGAGATCCTGAATACGAGTCACTCCGAGACGGCACTTAGGGCAGACCACCCGCTGAGAAGGTGAGAGTGAAGGCAGAGGAAAGTGAGGAGAGGGGGACGGAGTTAAGAGATGGGAAGTGGATGTGAAGAGGTAAAGAAAGACAAAGAAGCATACAAAGCAAAAAAACAAACAAAAAAGCAGAGGAAGATAAAATGGGAAGAAGAAAATGGCGACAGTGTCAGATCATTTACATAATACTTATTGTAATACAATGTGCATCAGTCATTCCCTTGATTAATACTCTAAGCAGTGTAAGTGTGGCAACGGTATCCATTCAGTTATATTTAACATATATAAAACATTATTTTCCCTGTTGCTGAGGAAACTTATTTAGCCTTAAATAGAAAAAAATAAATCTACTGGACTCTGTTACACAACAACTCTTCTTTTGTCTTGAGCTTCTGTTTAACCCTGTTATCTAACCAACAGCGGGCTGATTAGAATTGGCTTACATTAACGTGTATGTGTGTGTGTGTGTGTGTGTGTGTGTGTGTGTGTGTGTGTGTGTGTGTGTGTGTGTGTGTGTGTGTGTGTGTGTGTGTGTGTGTGTGTGTGTGTCTTAACAGGTTGACATGAAAATATCAAAACATATTTTGGTCCAAACAAAGACTGAAATGCAATATCTACAGCCCTAAAGCCCCAAATTACTGAGAGATGTATCTTTCCTCCATTACCAAAGATGCAAGCAAGGTTAATTATAGTTATTATTCATCGTGTATGTACCTTGCCCTAAAAAAACTGTGCAATTATAATGTTCTGTTTTCTGTAATTACATTTCAAATGTACTTTCACACCCATCAAAATTATTGTAAGAAATGCATACAGTGAAACTAGTCAGTACTTCCCATTTATGCCCTAATTGTCTTCCCGTTTCAACAAATCACTGGGATGTTTACAAAGTTCCCTATTAGAAATAACGTTTTTAAACTTTCCACAGATTTCCTGAAGGCTTTGGGACCTACAGTCATGAGTAGGAGATGGGGAAGTGTTTTGGTGCTTACGGGCAGGGTGCCATCCTCTTTTCTGCGTTGGCTTTTGTTCTGCGGCAATTTGGCCTGTTTAAGGAAGATGACGGCCTGTTCGCAGTAAGCCACATCGGTGATGAAGACTTCCTCTTTGGGAGTGCCTCGCTGATGCTCCGCCTTCATAGCTGAGTGGTAAACACACATAAACACACACACACACACACACACACACACACACACACACACACACACACACACACACACACACACACACACACAATCTATTAGTTCACTCAAGGAAGTCCACTGTAAAGAAATCACAAAAAATAAAATGTGAATGCACGCTACATAAGGGAACAAGAGGAAGAAAAAAGACCAAAAAATATGAGGAAATGTACCCACATGCTCTCGTTATCTTTTATCACCCTACACAGAGGAACAAAACATTTGGCAGCGATTAATTCAATAAATCTGAACCAATTAGAAGAGACTGTAGAAGACAGGGCTGTAGCCTGACTGATCCCAGCAGATAATCCCTCATTAGAACCTCACAAATCTGATGCTCACCTGACTTCTTCCTTAGGTATGTCTTTTTAAAGACATGTAGGGCAGTTAATTCGTAGTTAAATCTGTGAGGAGTTTGTAAGATGATACAATGATCGATTATCGATCATCGATTATGAGATTATTAAAACAATTGCAGCCATAGCTTTTTAGGTTTTGTGCTATGAGTGTACTTTCACTTCTTATACCCTTTAGGGTAAAATTAGGGTTAGCTAGTTTTACTGTAATAGTACTGTATGTAGCTCTTACCTGATAGTGGTGTTTTGGCAACCGATGCCATGCTGTTTTGGGCGGGTTCTTCACTATGCTGGGACTCAGGCAGAAGGGTCTGGTGAAACGTCACAAACGTTTGACATGTCAAGTCAAGTCAAATTTATATCACAAATTTGCCTCAAGGGGCTTTGCAATCTGTACAGCATACGACACCCTCTGTCCTTAGAGCCTTGATGTGGATAAGGAAAACTCCCCATAAAAGCCCCTTTAAATGGAAAAAAGGAAGAGGAGGGATCCCTCTCCCAGGATAGACAGACATACAATGGATGTCTGTATACACATATACAACACTTTCTCTAAGGAACAACTTTACTTAAAAATATCAGTCCTGTAATATTTTCTCTACCACTGGGAATAGAGGTAGTGTTTTATATTGTCCACTGAGCAGACGGAGATGGACACAAAGAGCGTTTCCTTTGATAAAGGACTGATAATGATCAGTTGAACAGTGTCTCTATTCCCCTCTCAGTGCTGCTCAGACAGACAGGGAGGACAAAGTGTGGCCTTTACATGGGATTTGCCTCTATTGTCACAGGTCAGCTCTGCATGAAACAAGACAGCACAACACATTGGAACAACAGAAGGTCCTTCACTGAGACCTAAAATTCACCAGGGAGATGAGTAATTTGATATTTTACTGCATGCATCTCAGACTACCTCTGCTTGCTGTATACTTGTATAACAGAATAACAGTAATCCTGAGACTGGTCTTTGCATTTTTGGGTGGGTGTAAAGTCACTCTAAAATGTCCTTAATTTGTTTTGTAGATTATTTGAAGCCATGAAGAGCTAGCTTTTCCTCCTCTACCAGGGTGTCAGAGACCGTGGTGAGTTACAGAACAACTTCCCTTAGACTAGCAGGAATACATTTTTTTAGAGGTATTTCAAAGTGCTCACCTGAGTGATGGGGGAGTGGAAGATGTCACGAACGTCGCGCGGTGCGGGTTTGTTCCTCTTGCGGAGCGACAGCGTGTATGAATCCAGTCGCCGCTGGACGGCCTCGGCCTGGGTCCGGGTCAGAGTTAACAGCAGCACCGCGTTGTCTACATCCTCGCTGTCCTCGCTGATGAGGGTCGATAAACCAGCATCGGCCAACCACTGCTCCTCCTGTTCGCCTTCTGAGACACAAACATACAGTATAACAGACAGTGAAATATCCCAACAGGCCACATTTAAATACACAGGGACGACAGCAACAACATGTAGATACAATGCATAGTAAAAATCATTGCAAATGCAAAATTTTACTATATTAAATTATAATTTTGATGAAATGTATAAAAATGTTGACTGAATGACTGGACTGGGTTTGTGCATAAACTTCCTTCTCAGTCTGTAGGAACTACCAGCTAGTTTTAAACCAGTGATTTATTTAATTAAAACTTAAGAAATGTTAAGCTAGTTTAGACTTTAGTTCGTTGAATCAGTCTCTAGGAAACATCTGTAGCATAGTCTAATCAAAAGCGGTCAACTGTGAAAACAGGAAGTCAGTGTAGCATCACTGGCTGTAACATAACTCCCGAGTATAACGGTTTCTTTAAGTAAAAGTTGGTATGATTTTGTTTTATTTATGATTGCATTGATGGAGAAATGTGTGTTTCAGAGTAAGTAGTATGACATTAGTGATGTTATTAGGTAATTTAGCAAAAATCTGAATGGATGGGCACAATAAAAGAGCATTCCCATCATGAATGGCAATTTGGCTTGTGCACATAAAACACTCCCTGACACAAAGTGTTTGATGGTGTTGTCATGGTGATGAGTGCTTCTCTGCTGCATGAGCGAAACCTGATATGTTGCCATGGAGGCTCTCAGTAGCAGCTGTGTTAAGCACTGATGGTTTGTAATTCTACCACATAAACTCATGATGTTTTCTAGCTAAGCTCTTTCTATCCATTCTTAATCTATCAGCGCAGGATTCGCAGTATTTACCTTCTGACTGTCTGGAGTCCCTCTTGGTGCTGTCGAGGTCTGTGTAGCCACTCCCCTGTCGGATGGTCTCCACCTCACTCCAGAACGAGTCCAGGCAGAGTTTGTCGGGGTGCTGCTCCTGATCCTGGGAGGATGGCGTGTGTGTGCTGTGTGCGTGCTCAGCGGCTGCCTGGTCCTGCGGGCTGGCCCAGGGCTCCACGCTCATCTCGGTGGGGCTGGGATTTCTGGTACAGACATACACACACGTAAAGAAATCGCACGCATGCATGCACACAAATGAGCAGAAACACAAAGACACGTACAAAGAAAGAAGAAATGAGGACTGAAGCGTTGCGGGGAGGATGAATCAGCCGGGAGAGCCCAGAAAAATGGAGAGACAAAAGGAGCAGGAAGGAGGGAGGGCCGGAGTGAGGAGAGAGATGGCGAGAGCGGACACAAAGGGGGGTCCTCTATTGTTCTTGCAAAATGTGGCCTGAAGACATAGTACCCTGTAGATCCACTAGATGTCCCTGTAACAATGTGAGAGCTGTTTCCCTATGGGTCACACCCCTTCATCATACTTAAACAGATACATACCCACTAACACTGAAAGACAAAACATGCATTGAACAATTTTAAATAAATAAATCATAGATCATGTCAGATTCTTTTCCAAAAGCGAGCAGGAAAAATGCAGCCAGTGTTTCCTGTGTAGGACTCAAAAGAGGATACTGTTCTCTAACAACAACGGGACACACTCAGCTGCAGACACACTTGCACCCTCAGGGCACTAAATGTGACTTGGTGATCACAGGAAATGGTCAGCTGAGTCACTCCGTCGGTGTGCGGTCCAGTCACATTCCTCTAGTCAGCAAATCTCAAGACATACCAAACCACATTCGACAGTGTCTGAGGAATGCCATATGGCTTATCGTGCCAACATGAGCGAAGAGACACAATGAAATGATAGTCAGAGCCAAAAATAGCCGTCGTAGTTTCAGCTGCTATACAATGAGCTTATTGAGAAGTTTCTGATTAATACCCAAACCAACTGCATGTCAGTTGAAGCCAGATCAATGGTTTGGTATGTTAAACCAGTTTTTTTCATTTCAAGCTGATTTTCCACCTGGTATTGCGTAATATCCGATCTGAGTGATCCGATCACAAGTTGAAAGCTCTACAGTAAGTGTGTTCCCAGTAGAATGTGTCTCCAAATGCGTTTTGAGCTCTATATGCTAATAACCCCGTACATAATTTCTGTTTGCACATACCAGTGGGCTGTTTGAGTGTGTGTGTGTGTGTGTGTGTGTGTGTGTGTGTGTGTGTGTGTGTGTGTGTGTGTGTGTGTGTGTGTGTGTGTGTGTGTGTGCGTGCGTGCGTGTGTGTAAATGTCAGTTGTTACTCACATAAATCATACATTAGAAATGTGTGATGACTGATGAAAAAGAGGTGCCAACAGTCTGTCTGTGTCCCGAAATAAGGACAGACACCGGGACCTGTTTTTTAAGGTCTCTTTGTGTACATTTGTGGCTTCCAACTAAATCTCTGTGGTTTGAAGTTTAGTTCCTATTTCTAGGTGGGCTCAGGCTGTGATGTCAGGAGGTGTGAGTTTAATTAGATTCATCGAAGGCCTCTGTGCAAAAAAACTAGAAGAAACTAAAATACAAAAAAGAGAAATAGTAATTGTCATTTCCCGATAGGGTCTATAAATTCCTAGCAAGAATACAAAGCAGGTAACAATGCCATTGAATGAGACTGGAGAAAAATCTGGTATGGTGAACAGTAGTCTATATCCACAACGTTCCACTTCCGGGATTGTTCAGATGTCCCTCATTTCAGCCGGATGTCCGTTACCTTCCGCTTTCTTTGTGTTGGCATTTTAAACTCTGGACTATGGTTAACTACCATGACAAATGGTAAATCCAGACAGCTAGCTAGACTATCTGTCCAATCTGAGTTTTCAGTTGCACAACTAAAACAACTTTTTGAACTTTCACACGTTCCACCAAAACAAGTTCCTTCCTGAGGCTATTTAGCAGAGCCGAGGTTGCTCCGTCTGGCGCATAACACCGCCCAAGACGATTGTGATTGATCTAAAGAAATGCCAATCAACCAGAGCATGTTTTTCTCCCATCCCGGAATGCTGTGTGAACTCGCCAGACCCTCCTCCGCAGCGCTGTGGAGGAAGGTCTGGCAAGACTAGGTGAACAGTAGTGAAAGAAATCACTGTCTTTGAACCAATATGCAGGTGGGTCACTATCCCCAATATCCTAATTTTATATTGCATTAAAGCCTTTACATGAATCATAAACTGTCAAATAAAATTGATTATGCTATCGTTTTACTGGTCTCTAACATTCCAACATACTGTACATCTTAGTAGCAATGTGACAGTAATGTTGAGTCCAATCTTTAATTTCACTGGAAAGACTTCCAACATCCAAGATGTCCTCTCTCAACATATCAAAACCATCAAATTACTTAACTAAACCAGACATTAAATGTTTATAGAATATTATAAAAAATCATGCACAGATCAAACGTACTGGATTGGTATCAGCAATGATACAGATATTACTAAAGACATCGAGTCAGGCAAGACACAACGTTCAGTCTTCAAATTGCTGGTTTGGTCCGACCAGCAGACCGAAACTCAAAGATATCCTATTTACAATGATATAAAACAGAGAAAAGCAGCTAATCCTCACAAGCGAGAAGCCGAAACCAGCAAATGTTTGCCATGTATGCTTGAAAAACGACATAAACAATTAATCAGTTATCCCAATTGTTGTTAACAAATTTTCTGTAATTCTTTCAGCTCCAGGCGTATCCATTTTGAATACTGTTTTTAGTCACATTAAGACTGTAACAACACCATTTTTATAAATCACCTGTAAAATAAAATGTGCCATCCTATATACAAACCTATATAAGATGTTGTCTTATTAATGTCTTGGAAGTGATAAAATGCAGTAATAAGGCATTTATAATGAGAAATATAAACATGTAAACATAAATCTTATTTTCATACAGCATCTGGCTCACCACATCCCTCACACACAGCTGGTCAAAGCCATAACATGTGCACACAACCTGCTATTCTTATGGATTAAACACATCAATACTAAGAGATCAGAGATCTGCAGACGGCTGACTAACAGCAGTGCAATCTTTCAACTTTCAACTTCAGGGAATGCAACAAGGAAATTAGATTAAAATCATGTAAAAATGTCTGAGAATTATTTTGACATTCAAATGACTCACAAATTCTCAAGAAAAGCTTTTTTCTATACCACAAATGAAGTCTATAAACTACTGTACATTTACCATGTGTTTTAACTGTTTGGACAGGGGTTAGCCCCATAACCCCTGTCACAATAGAGTCACCATATAAAAAGGTTTGGGAAATACAGACTCCAAAGTATAAACCATCCGTACCACAACTGCAGCCGTTTTGACTGACATGTTTATCACTTCGCCGTCAGGTGATTTTTCAACTTTACAACAGTGTGCCATCTAAACAAGTCCCCTTAAAGCTCAGACAACACCCAAACTTTTACCAAAACATTTATGAATTTGATCGTGCTGATCCTGCTCCAGCTCATCACACATACCTGGATTTTTTCTGTAGGGAGGATGGCCTTATGCGCCTAGTCCCCGCTGGGCTTTGGGAAGGACGGAGCCTGAAACGGTTCAAACTGGTGCGTGAAAACTGCATGGTGGACCCGATCCTGCTCACCAATACCTCCTCTCCTCCTCCCATATCCACAATGCTAAAGGAATCCAGGAATTACAATCCGGCACAAAACCTAGCTTTATCCAGTCCTGTTGGTGGGACACCATGTGAGTGCGGTGTAAATCTGTCCACTGCTTTGTTTCTCTGTGCGCTGACAGGAAGTGTTGTAAAGACTTCACTGAGTGGCTGTGTGGTGTGGAGCTGGAATGCAGCACGGAGTGACGACACTCTGCACATCAACACATCATTCACACCTGTCCCATCCCAAGCCACCCTGAGGTGACACACCCTGCATGCATGCCTGATGGCCACCAAAGCTGGTTTAAACAAGAATGTTTTACATTTGTTTTAACCTAGTTAAAACACTTTTGGCTGTAACCTAACAATGCCCTTTACCTAGTCCAGGTAAAGGTCTGGGACGTAAACTTTATTGGCCTTTTAGCGAAAGCTACACAACTTTACTTGAGCTTACTAATCAAGGTTTCTTTGTTGAAAAGGTGAGGCATGTCATCAGCTATTTGCTTTGCTGTTACTATTAGAATTACGTTATTCAAATGGATAAAGATGTTTTCTTCTTTTTCAAACTCTGTGGTTGAGCTTGCATTGCAAACAGGAAATCTCAAATTAAACAACACATGCCGTACTTGCGGTGTGACAGCTAATGACATGATATGTACATCACAGCATGCCTTAGCAGAAGATAGTTACTTATTGTAACATCCTAGTTCAACCTCATACCTGAGCCCTCATACCTTTTGTCATAAATAACTTTCAGGCGGCTGAGTGTGGATGTGATGTAGGCCTAATCTCTATGAGAACAAGGTAAAACAAGAGAACGTATCTCAAATTCCTCAAGTGCAACAGGTCTGTCAACATTGTCTGTGAGCAGCACCGTAACCCCTCACAAAATCACTGAGTCATCATCACTTTTTCATTCTTTCTTGTCAGCTGAGGATGTAAACAGACAGAATTAGATGCCAGATGGTGAGATTAGGAGACAAATGAGAAAAAGGTTCAAGTGGTTTTGACACTCGGGTAATTTTAGTGAAACTTTCTAGTTGACCATTTTCACACATTTCATCTCAACAAAGATGTGTGTCCTACAAGGAAGAGCCTAACCAGCTACTTCAACCTCTACAGTTTTTCATACGAGTGTTGAGCCCGACCAATAACAAAAATGACCTAAAATAAAGTATGCCAGCAACTTCTCCATAGAATACCCGCAGAGGACAAATTATAAAGAGGAAAAGGAGAAGAAGAAATATTCCTTGTTTGCCTCAAGAATCAAGAGGAAAAGCAGCATTGTCTTATTTTTAAACCTGGTAATAATACTCCTCACCATGCCAACAAGTTATAAACCTTAGCCACAAAACAAAACACATTCTCCATGCTACTTTTCTAAACAGACTACTGAAAATGTCAGGGTGTTGTGATTGTTTCTTATTTAATGGGCCCCAAACTAGTACAGAGAATCAACAGGAAACCATCCAGTCTGGGAGAAGAATGGACAAAATGTCAAACTATTGTCTTACGTTCATACTCAGCACTGTGTAAAACAACACAAAGTAACCCCAGCAAGAAACACGTTAATCCACTTGAAAAAGCGGCTCGCATAAAGCAAAACTGTTAAAGCCTCGTGGCCATTGGCAATTCCACTGCAAGCCTCCTAGTTTGCAGAGAATGCAACAGTTTGCACACACAGCCTTGAGAAAGTGTTTCTTGTCAAACCATGTCACACCATGTAGGGTCTGTCCTATGATACAGAAAATCCTAAACAAAAGTCCCTAAAAAAACACAAAAAAGCACCAAAAGCATGGAAACTAAAAAAGTAAAACCAAAGTGTGTAGTAACAGAAGAAAACTGTTAACAACCTTGCTCAGCACTCGTATCGAGATTAACCTAATAGTAGTGAAGTAGCTTAATCCATACATGAGCTTCAAGTCCCAACAGTCCCCGAGTCCACAGCGGTAGCAGAGTCCTGATCCTACCTGGCCTTGGCCCATGCGATGGCTCTGCTCGAGAGCAGCAGCAGGGCCGCCGAACCACTTCGCCCCCACGGCATCCTGCTCTTGTCCCCCCAAACTGCTGAAAGCTGTGGGAAACAGCAGCTGCCTGCCCCTGGCAAGCTGTTTCCTTGTAATCTCTTCAGAGCAAAACACATCAGAACAAGGACGGTCTCACTGCACTGGTAGGCACGTCACTACATCGCATCCTGGGGCAGGAAAGGAAGTCTGCATGGGGAGTGGGGGGCCGGGAAGGAGAGGAGCTGAGTGGTTAAATACTTAACTGGGGCTGGACAGAGGGCAGAGACTGTCTGAATGGCTGGTTGGATCGACAGGGCTGGAGCTGAATGTATTGGGCACAGGACACAACAGCTGCATGCTTGACTAAGTGGCAGGCTGGCTGGCTGGCTGGCTGGCATGACTGTTTGGATAAAGTTATTCTAGGGCCTCATCATTTCCACCAGTGGGACAAAGAAAAGTGGAAAACATCCTTTGTTAGTGGCAACATGCTAACTTATTAATTTACTGAGTTACTCAAACGCAGGAATCTGCTTGACCTGTCTTTATGGTTGTTATCCGTTACTGGAGGCCATGATCCAATTTACTGTCACTTATTTACAGCAGGGTTGAATATCAGTAAATACCAGGCAGGTCTCAGCTTGTCCACAGACACTTTTAAAAATGGGAATGAAATGACAGTGGCTCTTGAACTTTGGATCAGGCCTATAAAAGGAAAGGAAAGAACACAAGGCAGAGTAGGGCCGCAAACATCTCACAATACCACCTGTGTCCTGATACATGTTTTGGACATAACATGGTTTGACATGGTTTAAGACCAAAATTGAAATCCGACTTGCTCTTATGTTAGGAACCCTCAACACAGGTCAGTTGGGACCAGTCTGCAAACGGTTTCAAAAGCTAAAACATGGTAAAGTCATTATACTGTGCATAGATTGGAACAAACTACCAAAAGATATTTTTGCATGAAATGCGCTCTACAAAGAAATTAGTCTTGCATTGTCTTGCCTTTTTTTACAGAGCTGTGAGAGCTCAGCACTTAGGACTGGACTTTGTACCACAACAGTCTTGGGTAATCTTAAGATTATAAGAAATGTATACAGTGTTTCTAGGAACATATGTGAGCTACTAGCTACAATGGTGTAGCTGACTTTGTTCACAGCAAAAAAAAAAAAAATGGAACATTGAGAAAATGTGCTACCCTTACACACTGCACTTAATACCCACTAAGGAAAAAAAAATTTTAATTTCTTTCACATCAAAGAAAATAACGTCACAGTCAATCTAATCAGCTCCTGGATGAGGTTTTCTGCACAAATTTGTTCCTGTATAAAAAAAATGCACCCATGTCAAAACAATAATTACTTTGTAGATTAAAAAAATCCAGTTGTACAGTTTAGAACTAGTAAACTCAATACAAAATCAATTGTGGCACCTCTCTGTTGTACAGTGAGATATCTGGTGGGATCAGTCTCAGCTCTCTGGCAGTTTGCCCAGTCACATCTTACACACAGTTTGTCTCTAACCAGATCAACACAGACTAGGGAGACCACAGGGCATTTGGCCTTCCTCACCTGCTCTCTGTCTACTCACAATAACTCACTTCTCTCAGAGTCTTCTCCATAGTTTAAAACAATGGAGAAGTCTCTGTGGTCCCCAGTGTTGTGTCTCTTATCTCTCTAACCTTGATTTCAGTTCAGTAAAACCACCATATCTGCTCTCCTGTAACTTCCCTAATGCCATCCTTCGTTAAAATGTTTCTTTCCTTTCTCTTGAATCATCTCTGACTGTTGTACCTGGTAAGTCAAGCCTTTTCTCGCCTTCACTGACACTGTGACCTTAGCTCACAGATATGCCTTGAGAGAAAGGAGAGTGGAGAACATGATGGCATGTCACAGTGTGACCCTACAGATGGCATGTGACAGCCAGCACAGCCTCATGGCCTGCTCATCCACCTCTTGGCAAGTAAAGCACAGAGAGTGAATGGGATGGGAGGGGAGGGGATGGCAGGAAAGTGGAGCAGAGTAGAATACAGGGGAGAGAAAAATTACAAATAAGAGAAAAGAGGGCAAATTCTGATGGAGGAGGATAATACAGGAGAGGAGGTAACAGGAGAGAAGGAAGATGTAAAAATAGTGTAGAAACATGGACAAAAAAATAAATAAAACATGTTTCATTACATCAGCACTGTTGGCCTTTGCTAAATGTTTAAAATGTGAATACGAATCAAGGACAAAAGAAGAAAATGTGTCCCAGGTTGAGGCGGACTCACTGACACTTGCAGATGGCTTGACTAACAAGAAAATGGTGGCACAGAGCCAGAATAATGCCGCCTGTCAGTCATACCAATAACTCAACACACACAATTAAAAACGTGGTTGCATGACAGCACGCTGTATACGCTCACACATGTAAAGAAACACAGAAACAGAAGAGGCGAATGAACTGTGATGAACTGTGTCATCAAATGCTGGAGGTCATTTGATGCAGCTGATGAAGGATCATTTTCGATCCAATGACCACAACATTATCCTACACAAACCAACGAAAATATAGTGTAGATCTGTGGTGAACAGCTTTGTCAACAAGACCAGAGATTTTTATGGGATGAAAAAATAGGTCATGCGCGTGTGAGTTTCCTCTTATACCTACACATAGGCAGAACTGCGCTGTAGCAATGGAATTCCTGCATTGCACCCAGAGAGATGTGTGTGCTTCTGCTCATCATCATTTATGGCTGCAAAGTTTGGAATTCGTCTGGGCGATGTAGTGGAACTTGTTCTGAAAGCACAGATGGGAAGCGAGTTGGAGAAAGCTTTAAATATCTGGTCATATACACATACTGATGCATCATTCAAAATAAAATAACTTTACAGCGGCTATCTCATAACTCTGTGCATCACTGAGGTCAAAAATGTTCTTATGTCATGATTTCACCTGAAACAGGGGTCCTGAAATTGTTTTAGGTGAGCTGAATTATTACCAAATGAGCTCTTTATTTTACTAGGGCTGGCCAGCTGGGTATCCTTCAAAACTGTTCAATACAGATATAGCTACCCGTGAACCAGAGGGTCGCTGGTTCAAGTCCCTGTACGGACCGAAGTACGGAGGTGGACTGGTAGCTGGAGAGATGCCAGTTCACCTCCTGGGCACTGCCAAGGTGCTCTTGAGCAAGGCACCGAACCCCCCTGCCCCCCCAAACTGCTCAGGGCTCCTGTTCTGCAGTCACAGCCCATTCACTCTGACATCTCTCCATTAGTGCATGTAAAAGGACCTGAGTGTGTGTGTGTGTGTGTGTGTGTGTGTGTGTGTGTGTGTGTGTGTGTGTGTGTGTGTGTGTGTGTGTGTGTGTGTGTGTGTGTGTGTGTGTGTTTCAGGCCTGTGTGTAGTGTGTAATAACAACAGAGTGTTATTGTAATTTCCCCATTGGGGATCAATAAAGAGCATCAATCAATCAATTAAATCGTTTTTTATTCTTCAGCTCATTGACACCAATGTGACGTGTAATTAAAGCCTCTCAAAATACAACAACACACACGTGAGCTCCGTCTCTGTGAGTAGTGTTTTTCCTGCATATGACCTGCATGGCTCTACGACGTGTAACGTTAGACAGCCAATCACAAGCATTATTAGATCATGTAGCATGCTGCATGCTTAGGCCTATATATAATAAACAAACGAAACGAATCAAGCACAATATTGGAGCAGTACAATGCACTATAATTTACGGAAACACTTGCTTTCAACTACATTTATGTTACTGTGCAGCAGACAATGCTGCGCTGAACAGATGCAGGAAGAACAAAAAACGCCCATAGCAACAGGTCCGGATACCCTAGCAACCAGAAACGCTTCCCGACTGGAGAACAGGAACACAAAGCCAAACAGCAAAACACATTACAACCACATACAGGTCAATTATTTTATGTCTGTTTCTAATACATACGACCTCTTGTTCAAAATAACATCATTGTTTTTTCATAATTTTTTACAAATTGTAAAAGGTTAGCTAGCTAGCTAACGGGAAACAAAGAGGTCCACTAACGTATAGCTAGTCTGAACCAGTTTACTTGTACGTTACCTGGGGAAACACCGGCGACACCCCCTGTGTGAGAAGGCTCGACTGAGTTTGAAAAGCGATTTTTTTTTTCATGTAGCACAACAGAACAGGGATGAGTCTGGTGAACGGTGACAACAAACATATGGCGAGAGAGAAACTCGCCCTGCCTTCACAGATGAGATAATAATGCATTCGTGGATGAGAGAGCCTGCTCTCCTCCACTAACCGTCCACGTTATCCTTCACACGTTGCGGCTGACGTCACCACACCGGGCCTCAACAACAACAACAACACAATTGCCATGATGTACCTGTAATACCGGTATGTAGGCTATCATTTATGTTTACGAACTGATGTGCCATTTGATCAACTCTAGTTTCTGCAGGAAATAATGCTTCAATGAAAATCCTCGGCTCCACCTGCATGCAAATCTTGTGATCTCTTACATTGTCATCTCTTGTCATTCCTAGAAATTTGAGAGAAAAAAAAATATGTTGGATTAAGAGGATCTTCAGTTAAACTTAACCCAATAATTTTTCTTGTCTGCCATCTGTTAATTTTAAAGACAGATGACAGATATTTATTTATTTATCTGTTTGTCTTCTTTCTTCTTCTGTAGTCTACTGATGTTTGCACGCTTTTTGTATTCGTTCTTCTTTATTTGTCTCTTATGTCAGAGATTTCTATAGGCTACTTTTGTAATACTCCCAATACTGTGTATTGATGGGTGAGGGATATGTAAAAATATGTAGCCTACCTTCCGTTGCTCTGTACACATGGTGTACACATTTAATTTAGCATTTGACCTTAATAAAAATAAATATGAATTGCTCGCATTATCAAAACTGAGCTGGCACGTGGCATAGAAATATAATTTTTGTAACTGACTTTCAGCATCAAACAACATCAAATGGTAATAAATGCTATCCCCAGTTTAATTTTACTAGTGAAATGTTATTCTGACTCTTAAGCGTTCTTTGTGAATGAAATAGATATTAATTAATTTATATATAATAATAATTAATTATTGCTCTAAATGTACTAACAAACATATACGAAATATTAGAGTAAAGGTAAAATTGCTCCATGTGGATATTTTTTTAGATATTTAGTGGCAATTTTTTACATTACAAACAAATTAAGAGAAATACGTTACTTTACATAGATACATTATGTATCCCACCAACTCATATATCTCAAGA
>CM042428.1:19792207-19897207 GCA_023631565.1 Gymnocephalus cernua
CTTTGTAGTCCTTAGGACAAAATAAATTTACAAAAAATCCAGCAGGACATGAAGGCACAAAGACAGTGATGGTAAGTGCAAGCCATGCCACGCTGCATAATATTGGCAACATAAATAGTATTACTGTCTGCAACAATATATTTTGTCATTGTTTCAAATATTGTACATGTAATTTACTAATGAGGCCACTAGAGAGAGCTCTTATCTTTCTGTATGCAAAGCTAATGGAGAATGAGGGTGAATGGCATCCTTTTGTTATTGCAATTTACAAACAGGGGGGACTATTTCCTGCAAAAACGTGTTTCTGCATGATCTATCACCATCCAATCTAAATAGATGTATGGATGATTTTCGGTGCATTTATTTCAAACCGGGTGGTTTCCCTTGATCTATTCTGGAGAGAGTTAAGTGTTCAAACTGCCTTTGATCAATTGTTTGCTCATTACTTGTTCCAAGTGCATCTGTTAACACTCTAGAGACAGTAATTAAAAAAAGACCACACATCTCATTTGTATTCTGGTTGATTTTTTTTTATCTTGAAGACACTTGGCTGCAAACACGTTTAATGTGCAGCGGACTGGCAGGAATAGCTGTGGAGGGAATAATGAGTGTTGCACCAGATGCAGTTTTTTGCAGTATAGTGACTGCCTTGCATGGGCGAACATAAAGTTTGTTGGTATAGGTGGGGATTACACAGGGATTTTTTTGTTCTTCTCACTTATCCTTACTTGCTTCATTCACCTTACAGTGGTCTTTCAGATTTAAAAGAAAGTTTTCAAAGCTTCACTAAAACTGCACTGTCAATGTCTGCCCTCCATCTTAAACCTCGGTGGAGCTCCCACAGAAGCTTTGCTGCAGAGTCAGACCGCAGCATGCCTCCAGCAGAGAGCAAATTATCCCTTTGCTGTTATTGTTGGTGGATGTTTTACGATTTGGAAACCTGCTGTGTCATTTTTGCACACACTGAAATAGAAACAGGAACTTTCGTACAGTAACTGCCAGAACAGTTAAGACTTTTTGGTCATGATCTATACATAAATTTACATTTTAGGCATTCACACTCACTGGCACAATATGCAATATGACAGAGATACAATGCCTAGAAGAGAAAGAGGCAAGATGAGAAATCGTTTTTCTTGTTGCCAGTTGAAAGAGAACAGTATATTGCCAAAGACGAGTCACAGTATAATCTGGTTTACTGTCAAATCCTCCAAACGAACACACAGACCTGCAGGTCTTACATCAAAGCTGCATTATTGTTCCTCTCACCGTGACGTCTGGGTGGTAATCATTGGCTGCTATGACAGGATGCATAAGAGCTCGATACTCTGTTGGAGTGGCAGAATCTTACTGACGCAGATTGACAAGAAAAGACATATATGTGTGTGTGTGTGTGTGTGTAATAACTGTCAAAGCTGAGTGAAAAATGTGAATTTCCCCTTGCAGGATAAATAAAGGCATATCTTTTATATATGCTTATAAAATACAATGTATTGCTAACGATTAAACCAGTGGTTCCCAATATTGTTGGCTTGTGACCTCTTACAAAAAAGCAACGTCACGTCGTTCTTGTCACGTTTGTGATGTGTATTGGTTGTTATCAGTTCCACCAAAGAGATGTTTCCCCTCTAAACTTCACACATGGTTTCATTCAAATATATGTTTGAGCTCCAAAGAGGTAAAACTGTCCAATACCTCCCAAAAACAAAGACTAGAATCAAATAAAGGGTGAGGCTATTTGCACCCCTGGTACAATTAGCAGTGTATGCTATTCGTACCCCGGTGCACACAGCAACGTGTTCTATTAATACCCCGTCTGGTACAAATATCAATGTATGCTATTTGCACCCCTGTGTATTTACCTTGGCATATATTTACACACAGTTATCCATACTACTCATGTATTACACCTTTTTGGAATATATATATACATATATATATATTTATATTGTGTTGTATAACTAGGTACATTTTGCTGATAATACTTCTGTACTTACATTTCTACATGGTAGCATGGTTTAAGTAAAGAATCAGAGTACTTCTTACACCACTACCTGCAGTTCAGACATTTCACTATCAAACAAAACTACAAACTGTGACACTGTGGATTCACAAAAAACTATCTTGATACAACAAACGAATTGCTTAAAGTGTTTAATAGCATACAAGAAAAAGAAAATCCATTTCAAACATTTCTGTGTTTTTATGGCTTTGTGCCAGCTGCTAAATTCATTATCCCTCTCTTCAGCTGAGACATCAGCAATATGCAAATAACTTACAGATATTTGCTCCCAGGAAACACACTTATTTGTGGATTATCTTTCTTTGGGCCATAATGATGACACCATCCTTACAGTTCCCAGAAGAAACGCTTGCACAGCAGAAGTTTTTGCAAAAAAATAAATAAATATTCCACATTTGGATATCCTGAGACTGCAAAAAATGCCATTCGTGGGTGTTCAGGTTTGTAGGTCAATGGCTGATGTCATTTTTTCTTTGGGAGTGTTAGTAGAAAAAATATGTAAAATGAAATGTCTTTCCACTTTACTGCACTTTACAGAAGAGTTAAAGCAGCCTGGATGAAGTGAATGTGGTGATTTATTTTCATATAGAAATTCTCCAAGCCATTTTGACCATAAATAAAAACACATTTTCTATTACTGGGCATTGCAGATAGTATGTGAGAGTAACCAGAAACGAGAGATCAGTTGCAAACAATTATCTCCTTTTTCAATCATCTCCCTCCACCCTCCATACTGTTGATGTCACAGTTCATTCAAATCTCTTGAGTCTGCTTGCTATTGAAAAATGCTGCTGTCCCCAGGAGATACACCCCCCTCAGGAGCCCTTACAGGCAATTCAGCAGCAGACACTATTTCAACAAGGAGACAACATGTGTCATTTGCAGCAGTTACATTTGCATCTCTTTGATGCATACATGCTTATGTGCTCTCCGAGTGCATTACTCTGAGGGTCAATGCACACATTAAAGTTACATTTACTCAAAAATTTATTTTGCTTGTTGTTCACTTGGATGTTCAATTGTACCTTCACTGTGAGGAATGATGTATGTGCAAAGTTGAACACAAGAAGGATCTTTTCAGACAGACAGAAAGAGAGTCATGACAACTGTGATGACTGTCTGTAAGGATAAGAAAGCCCAGAAGATTTCATTATTCTAAAGGACAATCACCCCGAATGTCACATTTGGACCTGGATCTGTTTTCGGAAGCTTACTTTCTAACAGTTTTGGAATCAGATAATTTTCTTAAAGTGACTATACGTAACTTGTAACAAAAGCACTTTTTTTGTGGAGCTGTGAGAACCACAAGCCGAGGCCTTCTAGTTCCATTATATTTGAGAGCAGGCAGACATCTCTATGGCCGATATCTCTGACACTCGGCAACTCACCAAAACAATCAAGATGAATAAATAGCACTACAGGTAAGTACTGACTTTTTAACTAAAAAAAGAAAAGAACAGAAAAACGTACTCAAGGTATCAAAAGAGAACTCATTATGCAGCAGAAGGGTATTGTTGGAGTATTGCTACTGATGGATTACTGTGTAAGGATTTTCATAGTGTAGCTGGTGGAGGTGAAGCCACTATTAACTACTTTATATTCTATAAGGTACTATTTTTATATAACCTGAATCTACAGCTGTCAAACGAATGTAGTAAAGAGTACAATATTTCCCTTTGAAATATAGTGGAGTAAAGAGTAGCATCTATTCATGTATTTCTGAGGTGATATCCACTTTAAACAGAAAAAAATATAGTTTTAACACCATTGTGGTGTTAACAGCCCTGTCTGTGCACTCAGTGCTGTTAACCACAGGACGCATGTCAATAATATAGGCTGCAGTGCACTTTATAAAAGGACAATGCACTAATACTTAAATTACATTGTAATAAACGACAAAAGAGCGGTTGATAATAAGAGCATACTCCATCTGCATTGATGTGCCAATATCTTAATGGGGTGACTTGACAACTTGGATTCATTGCTCACAGGGCAGCTACTTGGCACTGATCCAGTCTTCACCACAGAGAGAAGAGAAAGATAAAGGAGAGGGGTGGATCAATGCAGGGCAGAAAGACATGCTGTGCATTGTTGGAGCAGATTTATAATACAGTTTTTAATAGCACCACACAAAGAAAGATTGTCTTTCCTGCAATGTTTCTTCACAACGAATGGAGAGCTGCAACAGAATTGGATATTCTCTGTGTTCTTGTTCTCATTAGTCACCAACAGTGTGTCTTTTTGTCTGCCTGCTAACCATAAAAACTGATGATGGAAAGCGTCTGACTTGAAAACTCACTTTCAAATGTAGCAATTAGTGATCAGATTAATCAGAAGATTGATGCTCTCATATCTGTCCATGGGATATAAAGCTAAAGCCAGAAGATAGTTAGCACTGGAAACAGGGGGAAACAGCTGGTTCTTACAAAACCCACCTACCAGTACCTCTAAAGCTTACTAATTAACATGCTAAATCTTTACATGCAGGTTATGGGGAAGACTATTTCCTGGCAGTGACTTCCTGGGCTCCCAAGCAAGCTGTTTCCCCTTGTTTTCCCTAGTCTTTATGCTAAGCTAACTAACCACCTGCAGGCTGTATATCTTCATATCCAGCATGCAAACATGAGTGGTATCAATCTTCTCATCTAATTCTTGGCAAGAATTTTTCCAAAAACTTGAGGGACTTTAGGGACACTGCAAATACCTAATCATCATTACTGTTACTTTGTGGTCTTTGTTTAGTCATGCCACTCCCAACAAAAACAACCAGCACTTTCTGCTCCTTGGGCAAAGTGGGGCAAGTGCAAATCCATAAAATATGTAAAGGGTGAAGTCTTAAGCCTGCCCACCATTTCCAGCTACCATAGGACCAGGAAGATTAGGGATAAGAGGAAAAAGGGGAGTGTATGAACAAATAGCCTACTTTACTCCCTCAACCATTCCTGCTGACCCAGATTCTCAGATCACAATGTTTCCATGCTAAAACCTTTATATCCCCATTGTATCTGTGTGTCTTTGTCGACATGTGCATACATTTTTTGTTGCCAAGTTTGGATATCATTATATTTCGGTGCATACTGTAGGCTACATCTTGGTGCATTGAAGTGAACACTGTGATGATCAACGTGACGGGAAAATAAAATTCTTCCAACCCTGAGCCTACAGGACAAACAGTGTTTTCTTTACTGGACAATAATAGTAATTAAATCATTGAATGATTAATAATTGAAAAGAGAAAACTATACCACCTCAGACAGCTTAAGATATTCAAAGCCTCTCTGGGGCTCCTAAGCACCTTCTACTGGAAAGCATCCTCGGGGGGCATCATGAACTGGTCTGGGAACTGCTCCTGTGGCATTATACTTCTTTCAAAACATATTTGCTGTTACTAATTAGTAGTATATGTCATTTTTAGGAGACAGGGTTAAGCACAATGTGCTCTGAATCCTTTGCATTTGCAGAATGTACCAAGTTTTATTGTGTAGTTTGTCTTACATCTGTGACCCATCTACATATCTCTTTAAATTCCTATTTTATGTATTATTCTTTATTGCACACTAACGTTTTTAGCACAGCCTGAAAAGTATGCCATCATGCATTGCACTTTGCATATTGTATGAGCATGAGACAAATAAAACATTTAAATCTGAACTGTGAATATTCTTTCTTTGAAAACATCAAATAACAAAAAGTAATCTCAATGTTTCATTTGCAGCATGCATTTATATTTTTCAATACAAATAAAAATGCACAGGCAAAGTTAAATGATCTCACTTTGTGCATGTGCATTTCCATGCAATTGTCTAGAAAAGAGCACCACTCTCTTGTGCAAAGAGGAAGATCTCTGCACTAGAATCAAGATAATCACTTCAGGTGGTGGGTGGGTGATTGCTTGAGGTATGACCACAGAAAGACAGGAGACCTGGAATTAAAAGCAAAAAGAAGAAAAGAAAACTAAAGGAAAGGACACACAAGTAGGCAAAGATAGAGAAAGGAAAAGAGTGTGAGAGAAATCCCAAAGAGTGGGAGAGATATCTGAGAGACTCAGAGAGACGCTCTCTTTCAAGCTCTACTGTCTCACCAGAGAGGCTGTGCAGACATAGCACTGATTTTAGTTTCAGCTGTAGTGTATTAGACACCTCATGAGCATTAAGACAAGTAAAAATACTGTTAAATAATACATTAAATAGAAAGTCTTTGGGACAATCAGGATGAGTCTCCCGAATATTCAGTTAACTGTTGAGAACTGCAAAACAAGAGTTAGAGTTATTGAATCATTCACCACTGACTTCAGATATATGCTATGCATCATTATGTTAGTGTCCCAAAACCTAAACTTTTGGAGGTAAATGATAAAAAATAGATTCAACGTTTTTGGCCAAGTATGTTGACATATACAAGTTCTCAGTATAATAATTTAATAAACAATGCTGAAAAAATAATTTACAGGATGATACAAATATAGACAGGGAAAGAAGTGATAACAGTGCTAAACAAAGATAAGCAAACATAAAGCTATGGCAACAATTTATAGGCGAGTTAATGTGCTATAAAAGTATTGCGCTATTTTCTAGACTTTACCCAACCTGGTGCCTGAATCAGGCTGGTAAAAAGTATATATTCAGATCTGTTGTCGGGTCTCGGGTAATCTCATGATGTATCATAATCATCGCAATGATAATAAAAAAATAAAAGCAGAGAGTGTGAACAGTGAAGTGCAAGTTTTTCTATTCTGGCAAAAATTTGGACACATGAAGACCTTTACATTGAAATGCAAATAATTTGAAATACATTTTGCATAATCAAATCCAGTAAAGATGTGATCATAACTAATAACACAGTTTGACATTTTGGGAAACACATGTTTTTGCTCTCTTGCAGAGAGTTAGATGAGAAGGTAAAAAAACGTACAATTTAGCCAATACTCCAACACCACTGATGGATATCCAACTTCAATAACTTAATAAGTCAAAAGACCATTGCAACAACACGCGTGTCCCAGCCGTGTGCAACTGGAAAGTTTCCGCTGTCGTCTGTGCTACTTGCAGCATTTCTGTATTTAGTTGTGTTTTCTCTATTTGCAGTGTTGTTTCCTTTATTTCCTTGTGTTTTGTCTATTTGCATGTTTTCTTAAAGGTATAGTGGAGGATTTTCTTTTTCCGGGTGGATCATCAAGACTGTTGGTCCTCCTAGTTGTCAATCATTCTGGGATATGTTTACGTAAGGCCGTCGTACGTGCCGTGACAGGTCAGCGAGCAGACGGCCACGGCCTCCGACCGCTGCCTCCCCGCTCTCAGCGATAGCTTGTTTGTTGGCCTGTAGCATGCTAAAGTTAGCTATAGAGATACTTATTGTAAATAGATTTCCACTTACCGGTGGCGAGTCTGACATAGTGGAAAAAGTGCAAATCTTCTTTTGGAAAGTAGGCTTGTATGAGCCATGCCGACAGCAACTTGTAAACAGAGCGTGCACGAGGAGAACTAGGCTCGTGCATGCTCTCTTGTGCACACGTTTAATAGGCTTTCCCTCTTGGGAGCAGGTAGTGTTGCGCATGTGCATTTTTTCAAAAAGTGGAGAGGGCGGTTCTTTTCTAAAATTTGAGAAAATCCTCCATTATACCTTTAAGTTGCAGTGTGTTGAGCTCTCAGGGCCACCGTGTATGATTCTGACTTTCAGTCTTGCAGAGAAAGTGACTAAACTAAGCATATTTCCCATAGTCTCGAACTGTTCCTTTAAATAAATAAAATAAAATAAATATCATAAGAATTAAATTCCATCCAATAAAAAAAACACATAGGCCCATCTTTGCTGAGATGGTCGGTGGCGTGGTGGGGGCCCCTGGCGGTCTCGGGGGCCCCACTGTGCACCCCTGCCGTACACAGTGCGCTTCAGTCTCCTCCTCCCTCTCAGCCCCGCCCTCCAGGAGTGACGGATAGAGGAGAGAGAGGGACTCTTGTCTGCAGACACACACACGCACACGTTTGCACAGAGTCACACACACTGAGCTTTTCTCATCTGCTGTGTCTTTACTAACGGGACAAGTTTAAACCTCCGGGATATTTCTGCCGGTTCTCCGCTTTTCTGTCGCCTCCATGTGAACATCTCGACCCGGAGTGAGGTGAGTGCACACATATAGTTGCCAGTTTTTTGGGGGGGGTGAGTCGTTGACTGGTTGAAACTAAACGAGGGCGAAGAAGAAGGGGATTTTCTCAGTAGAGGAGGAAGCGGCAGACAGGAGGAGAGGCATGTCCCACTCCTGCTCTTCTTGGAGCAGTTTTAGCTAGCTCACTTTACCGCCTTTCGGTTGTCACTAAACCTCAATAACGTGTCATTAACCCGGCGAAAACCCTCGTTTCCGCTGCTGTGAATTCAGCTACTCGGCTTGAGATTAGCAGAGTGGCTTCAACATCCTCCCGGGGATGTTGCCTTTACACCGCTGTAATGTAACGTTACACACATGGCTTTTCTTACAACCGCTACTGCATTTCTGCAGCTGATACTTTGGCCACTTGGACACAGTTTGAAACCGTTGAAGGCTGCATAGATTTACTTTGTTGTTACTTATAAGTCACGCTACAGAAGTGCGGAGAGCTCACCAAGGCTGCAAATGTTAACGTAAACTAAGGTAACGGTGTCTAAACTTTTGAATGGAAAATATGTGTACACTTCATATAAATATGTGCACACTGCCTGACAAGTAAAACAAATAGATTTTTTAGGGGCTGCTAACGTTTATCATTAATCTCGATTAATCTTGTTGATTATTTGATTATCCGCTTAATGATTTGGTCTAGCCTATATAGAATATCAGAAAATAGTAAACATTTGCTTATTTTGTTCGACTAACTGTCCAAAACTCAAAAAACAGAGAGAAAAGCAGCAAATTGTCAAACATGAGAGGCTTAAAACGGGATAGGTTTGGCATTTGTGATTGATTATGACGATGATTTTGTAACTGTCTGTCAATCATGAATTTAATAATTATACATGTAATAGTGTATAATGATATAAAACAGAAAATCTTCATTTGAGAAGCTGGAACCAGCAATTAGCTTGAAGGGCTGCAACTAACAATTTTCAATTGATAATTTCTTGTTAGTTGCAGCAGCCATCCAATTATTTTCTTGATTAATCGTTTTGTCAATAAAATGCTAGCAAACTGTGACAAGGTCCAAGGTAACGTATTCAAACGTCATGTTTTGTCCAACCAACAGTCCCAAACCCCAAACTGTTCAATTTACAATGATAGAAAACAGAGAAGAGTGAACTCCTCACATGTAAATGATTAAGACAATTCATTACTAAAATGGTTGTTTTATTTTCTGACAACCAATTGCATCAGCACCACAATACAGACTACACCACATTAAACATCTATGGTATCCTTTTGTGCCATGAGGACATCAGAACTGAACCATTAGGCTCTGTCTCTCTCTCTGTCACTGCCTCATGTTTGCTCAAAAGACTGAAAACATCATCATTTTGATAGTGCCTGGCTGTGTTGTGCATTTAAATGTTTCATGCGTGGAGACGACCTGAGAGCATTCTCCTGCTGTTCTCTCAGCATCTGCACCAGCTCTCAGCTCATGTTAGAAATGGGCTGTTAGAGAGAGAGAGACACACACACACAGTACAATCTGCCTTCATGCAGACATGCTTACTGTACATACGTGTATCTGCATGCAAACATGCAAGTAGCTGAAAAAGACCCTCAGGTCTGCATCACAAACATGCATCCGGACTGTAATGTTTGATTACATAAACCTTGTGTCGTATGCACAAGGCTCAGGGCTGAAATGTACTGTGTATAGTTTTTTTTCAGCTGTGACGTGAGGCTCACAAGTGAAATTCTGACACTGCAAAGAAGACACGTAGAAAAGCAAGTTACTCCATCTTAAATCTCTCATGCTCTTTACATATAAGATGGTAAGATGACAGGAAGTTGATAAAGGGATGCAATAAAGATTGGCTGGACTCGAACCGCAGACATCGCTGTTCGTGGTTGGCATCGTAACCTCTAAGCTGCCCTGGTTTGATCAGCAGCAGTGACAGATGTGCTCGTTGGAAGATGGAGCAGCAGGTTAAAGACGCAAAGTGTAGTGTAGGTTTACATTACCATGTGTAAGTAGGTAGGAGGAAAGCCCAGGAAGCAAAAAAAAAAAAACCCTAGCAAAGATTGTTTTGGAAAGGAAGCAATTGACCTCTTCTTCAGAGAGGAAGAACATGAATAAGAATCCAGAAAGGTTTGGGTTAGAAGTCTGCACACTAATTAATCTGCTACTGCATCAGCCTTATCTTTCTTATGTAGCCAGCAATAACCATATGTTACTTTTTAAATAAAAGGCAACATATTTTGCACATTGTCATCCTGATCATCGATAGAATGATACAATAATCATCAACAACAAATATTGCTATATTTTGCCATTATTGTTACAAAACCCATGACCACATTAGCAATGCACTCCACATTACAGCCAACAGTTCCTCTGGTATTTCAGGCAATACATCATTAGGCTGTATATAGTGTAATGGCAAAATTAGATTCCTCTGAGTGTCTGTTCCTCTCCGTCTCTGATCTCTGAGGAGCCTCACTCCTCTCCTTCAGTACGTCCTCTCCACTGATGAGCTGCCTCCATAATATATTCTCTGTAGTTTTGTACCCTAACTGATGTGTAATTATTCTGACACGGTGATTTGGCTGTTGCTCATAAAATATTGAAACAGAAGCGGCCCAGGAGGCACACTGAAAGACACTGGCTTCACTTAATCCTTATACGACTCGGCGTGGAGCTGGGGCGCCGTCTGCGACTGACATCAAAGTCAACACAGACGCACAGCCACCGTATAAGTTGTTTAGTGAAATTTTTGTTTAAATAAAATTCAATTTTCTTCTTTTCCCCCAAGTTTCATGTTTTAACTGTTTTGACTTACCTGTTCTTGACCTCCTGCTGCTTAAGACGTCTTCTCTGAGCCGTGCCTGAAACCAGTGTGCTTGATTACTATCGAAAAGTGATTATACTAGATCAGCGTTCTGATTACAGCTACTAACCAGGGACTGTCTGCTAATCTACTGAGACAGGCAAATCTCAGGGCAGCTATCAAGGCTACTTAGGGGCCCTTAAATTCCACCACCCTCTCGTCTCTTGACCATTTTGTATTTACAACTTTCTTGTAAATACATACGTCACCTGTTGAGTTGGTCCCTCCCTGGATGTTGATGTGATGTTGAGGTTTGACCTGAACGCTGAAAAAAAGTTATAAAGTTAAGATTTAAAAAAAAAAAAATATTTAGACCTTTTAAGCATTTTGATGGTTTTTCTAATGACAATCTTATGATTTTTTTTAAAAAGTTTGCTTCTCTCTGCCGATGTTGTTTTTTCACATAGAACCGGGCTGGTTAAAGTTAAATTAATTGACGTTATGCAGAGGTCCGCTGTAACAAGCGCTAACCTTAGCTAATGTCAGTTACCTAGCTAAGTAGCTAAGGTTAGGCTCTGACTCTGGGAATTCCAGGTGAACTTGTGAAAGCTGTTGCTATACAGTGAAGACAGAGGCAAACTGCAGTCAAGCAGGTCCGACTCACAAACCCAGAGAGAGCGACAAGAAGGGGCTAAGCTAATCAATGGGCTTTGGGCAGCTCTACAATAAATATTATTATATTATAATATTAAAGAAATAGAAAATCAATATGTGGCCGTCAACGCTGATATTGTGGCGTGCCACCACAAATAAATCAATGTATGGGAAACACTGTCCCTGGTTGGGAGTTGTAAAATGGGCAGCAGTGGTATAGGCCTACACCATCTGTTTGTAGTGCGAGACAAACGGATACTAAATGAAAACCAGCGGGCATGCAAATTATACTAGTATTCAGATTGTGTTTTCGGCTTTTGTAAATACTTAAAGGATCAGTGGACTTAATGGTGGACCCCTTGCGGATGCATGCTGGGATGTCGTGTGACTACTCCCTGAGAGGATAAAACCACAAACATTGTTATGTAGAGAAGAGCTTTCGCATCATGTCATCCCAATCGATCAGGGGTGTGTGTGTGTGTGTGTTTTTCCGGAGTATTTGATATGCATTTTCCAGTTTTCTTACATTGTATAGGCTATACCAAATAATTAATCAGTAATGAAAATAATAGGTTGTTGCCCTAATCAAATCCCAAAATCCACTCAATTAGATGTAGAACAACCCTCTTTACACATGACCCTTTACATGCCTCCATAACTCATTCCAACCCCTCCCATCAGGCCAAATGAATGAGCGAATGAATGAATTTTGCGATGCCACTTTCTGGTGTGACCTGGCACAGAGGCTTGTACAATCCTTGAAAACCTCATTACGTTAACTCAAAAATGCAATGTCAACTAGCCTAAAACAAGGCTGTTATCTTAGTTTATTTACAGTTTGTACAGTATTTTGGAGCAACATGATGTTCACTCATATAGATCTGTGTTTCTGCATACAGTGCAGTTAAAGCAAGAGTACACATGCCTTTTATAGTCTTTTCATGCTTACAGTGTCCTTTAGAACTCTCTTTAGCAGACCCACCAATCAGAGTCAGTGAAGTGTTGTGGACAGGAAGTGAGCTCATAGACTTTGTGGCCTGCACTCTGTGTTCAGGAAGGCATTTGACCCAGGGGGGCATTGTTAAGGTTTGTTCCCCTCACATTGTTGTGGAAAGCACATGAGCAAGCCTCTCTGGTCTAGTTTGGTTACATGGTTACTTGTATGTACATGGAATTCTTGGATTTTTCCGTGTCCTATTCAAATTGTCTTCATAATGTTTAGAAAGTAACACATGATTTCTCAGCATAACTTTCCAACAGTTCTTCCTACAGTCTATAGCCTCTAAAATGATCCACTATCCATAAAGATCCATGCTTCGTTCTGCTCTCCCGACGAGCAAAGTGGCTCCTTAGATTAGACGAACACAGCTGTTGAACTTCAAAGGCAAAATTCAGCCAACGTTGAAAGTGTTGTTGAAATTGTGTGTGTGTGTGTTTTGTTTGTGTGAGTGAGCGCACTTGTGTGCTTTTTGAAGGCTGTTGTAATGAATTTTTGGGATGGAGCCTTTTAATGTCTGGCTTGCTCTGTCTTCCATCTCTGTCTGCGCTCTACAACCATTGGTCTAAAATTGACTGCACACTCTGATGCTTGGTTGTGCCTGGTAGTACCGTGTGTGTGTGTGTGTGTGTGTGTGTGTGTGTGTGTAATCTTATGCCCTTTTTTGACGATGGCCCACTGTGCTTGAAAACCCTCGATACACACATTCCTGTTCACACGCACCACGCTCTGTTAACCACTAATGTTTTTCCCATTAAGGTTTTATAAACTTGTGAGAACTGATGCTCCTTCAGCTTTCAGATTTCTTAAGTGCAGTATTCCTTCAAAGTGTGAACAGCTGTATCTGTTTAAAAAGCGATGAGTGAACACAAGTTTGTCCGAAAGCTTACTTTTAGGAATCCTCAGAAAAAGACGAATGTTTCAAGTTTATTAGTGTCTAGACATGATGCTGGTGTCTGAAATGTTCAGCACCAGTTGCGAAATTGATTTAAAGAAGCAGCAAGTAGCTCAGATCTGGCACAGATATATGGCCTTCTGTTTCACCGGCTCTGATACAATGATGTGGTCAGTGTTTTACTGCTGTGGGTCAACGTCCCTGCTAGCTTTCGGTCCAGCTATCTACTTACCTGCACTGAGGAAGTTATGATTTTCTCTCCTGTTTGTTTGTAAACAGGAAGAATTATGTTGACAGCTTTCAAAGAAATTTAGTGTAAAACATGTGTCCACTATTTCTTAATATTGTGAAATATTCCCAATTTTATCAAGAACTACTGCCATAACTGAAAAAATGAAATACATCTGGCATATGTATCCACTGGATATAAGTGACTGTGTATTGATGCAACGTCAAAATGACCACCTAGTAGAATAGAAAATTAGCAACAATCTGGATGTTTTTTTTTTACCAGTATGTTGTTTTAATTATTTGCTTCAAATACACACAAAACACACCAAAAACTAAAAAATAAGTTGGAAATGCTGTCTTTACTTGGGCTGTTATAATTTGAATAGTAAAAAAATGAATCCTAATTGATTTCTGAATTCAAATGTTTTATTTATTTATTTATTTTTTTTTTACAAATGTATTGGCTAACGTTAGCTTCTCAACTTGGCCTACTCGCATGTGAAAACAAAATGCTTTTGTTAGGCCATGTCTGATGAGCAAAGTTAGCGGGAGTGAGCAACACAAGGCATTGTGAGGTCTTAAGTCACGGAGCTACGGTAGAGGCAAAGCAGTAGAAAGGGAGTGACAGGCTGCAGCTCAGAATCAAAAGAAGGATGAGTAATATTGTTTTAAACATGAAGTAAAAAAATGCTTCTGGTATCATTAATTAACTTGTTCTTGTTTCCTACCTGTGTCACGAGTTATAGGAGCCTTATGGAGACAGCTAATGTTAATGTTAGCTGCCCTTTAAAGTCGACTTCATATATTAACTTCTAATAAGTGTGTATTTTCATTACCATGACAATCTGCAAGAAACAGTTTGTTAATAAACCGCTGAGAAAGTGAAGACGGCTCAGTTTTGCAAAGTTATCAATGCTGTTAGCATGGTGGCTAACACTAACGTTAACGTTACTCCATTGATGACGTATCGTTTTGGCTGTGGTTTCTAACATGCTGTCAGTGTGCTAACCGAGCACCATATGCCTTTACAACAGAGCTGCTTCGCTACACTTGTTGGATAATGTTTCCTTACAGGGTTCTCTATTGATTTGGGTTTGTCGCTGTGTGCTAGTGGTATCCTTTTAATACAAATTCTACCAATCTCAATCCTCGAGCCTAAACCTACCCGATCCAACCAACGGAGGCAAGGAGTACTAGCCAATCAGAGGCGAGTAGGGCGAGTTTTACCTTGGACCATTTCTGGGAAACGCAGATTTGTGCCCCTTCCAGGCTAATGTTGGTAATCCCTCTGGTGGACAGAAGGTATAACAATGACCACATGTCGATAGTGGCATTGCCAATGCATAAGTCTGAGTAGTGTAGTAAATAATAATAGGCTGAATTTGAGCATTAAATATTCGGATATAATTTGAATATTAAAAGTAACTAGAACTGCAAGCAGTTATGAACGGGGTCCAAGCCTCGTGCGTCAGTCCTATCCGGCGCGAGCCGCCCCCGGCGATGCCGAGAGCCCGCAAAAACGGAGCATGCGAAAGGAAAACCCGAAGCGCCGCCGCGGCGAGACAAAAGTCGGTAAATTTGGCCGAGTGCGAGCTCCAAAGTTCGTAGTGAAATGCAATTGCAAATTTCCTCTTCGTTGTGTAAAAGCCCCAAACGCTTCTACTTCGGTTGTAACGCCCCCTAAAGTGCGATCGTCGCCAAATCTGGTGAAGAGCTGCAGAGTGGCATGGCGAATAATAATCTCAAGTTTTGTGATGAAAGCATTCACTGCTGCAGAGACATATCCATTGCAAATTACTCCCATTTAAATGCATTGACTCATTTGCCAAAAGGCCTCTACGTTAATTATAGCGCCCCCTAACGGCCGATTTTCACCAAATTTGGTGGGAAGCTGCAGAGTGCCATGCCGAACAAAATACTCCCAGGGTTTTTAATGATAGCATTTAATGCTTCCGAGATATTTACATTGCAAAGTATTCCCATTCAAATGTATTGACTTATTTGCCGAAAAAGCCTCTACGTTAATCATAGCGCCCCCTAACGGCCGATTTCGACCAGATTTGGTGTGGAGGCTAAGAAGGGGATGTTGAAGAAGCCTACCTGGTTGCTTTTTGATAACTATTAATTTGGGCGAGATATGCCAAAGTTCGTGTTTTGTGGCTAGCTACAACAAATTAGTTTAGTTGTAAAGTGCGAACGGTGTAATGTAGCAAAATTCCTTTGATAACTTTTAGTCAGCTCCATACACAGATGGTATCTACCAGGTTTTGTGCACATCGGTCGCATGGCCTAGGACGAGTACGAAAACTTTGTTTTGCGCATTGTGTGATTTTACGAAATAACTTCTTCGTGGAAATGGGATTACCCTGTATCATCAGATTCATATGGATTCAAGGAACAAGGATATCTAAGAACTTTTCATCTGCAATGCAGACTGTGGGAGTTATACGTAAAAACATATTTAAATGCATTGACTTATTTGCCAAAAGGTCTCTACGTTAATTATAGCGACCCCTAACGGCCGATTTTCACCAAATTTGGTGGGAAGCTGCAGAGTGGCATGACAAACAAAATACTTCCAGGGTTTGTGATGATAGCATTTAATGCTGCAGAGATATTTACAATGCAAATATTCCCATTCAAATGCATTGACTTATTTGCCGAAAAGCTTCTACGTCAATTATAGCGCCCCCCGATGGCCTATTTTCACCAAATTTGGTAGGGGGACTAGGGATGGGATGTTGAAGAAGCCCACCAGGTTTCATTCTGATAACTATTAATTTGGCCAAGATATGCTAAAGTTCGTGTTTTGTGGCTAGCTACAACGAATTAGTTTGGTTGTAAAGTGCGAACGGTGTAGTGTAGCGAAATTCCTTTGATAACTTTTGGTCAGCTCCATAGACAGATGGTATCTATCAAGTTTCGTGCACATCGGTTGTATGGCCTAGGACGAGTACGAAAACATTTTTTTTCGCACTACACGATTTTGCGAAAAAACTTTTTAGTATAAATGGACCTGTCCTATATCGTCAGATTCACGTCGATACAAGGAACAAGGTGATCTATAAATATTCGGTCTGCGATGTAGCCTTTCGGAGTTATATGCAAAAACACGTTTTACGTCATTGTAGCGCCACCTAGTGGTCCACGTATGTAATATTTGGTAGGTCTGGTCCATGAACCATTGCACATCGACATTGTAAATTTTAAGTTGCTCACTTTAGTGTAAGTCGTAGATCCAAACATGGGTCCCATAGGCCACGCCCACTTTGACGAATCAATACGCCACTGTAGGCCTTTCCTCAAGAGTTGGCCTAGATGGTACACACCAAATTTCGTGAAAATCGGTTGAGCTGTTCATGAGATATTAACTTTTGGTACTTTTGGCGCCCCCTATTGACCAAATTTTGTAAAATTAGTTTCCTACACTAAGAGGCTCATGTGAAAAAAGAATCTAAAGATTTGTGATGATATCATTAATTTTGGCCGAGATATGGCAACGTTTGTGTCTTCGTAGCTAGCTACACAAATTTGTTTGTGCGTAGTTTACGCAATTTTCATCCGAAAACAAATCTTTTGATAACTTTTTGTCAGGTCGGTCTACTGATGCTACAGACCAAGTTTCATGCAGATCCGTTGCACGGTCTAGGAGGAGTACGAAAAAGCAGGTTTACGATAAATCGCGATTTTTCACGCATAAAAGTCGGGGCGGAAATAGGCGTGGCCTATACCACGAGATTCAGCTGGATCCAAGGAACGCGTGGATATGTGTATTTTTAATGTGCGATGTACGGTTTGGGAGTTATAAGGCCAAACGCGTTTTTTCTGCTATAGCGCCACCTAGTGGTGAAAGTGGCTGAATTTTTTCGTCCGAGGTCCCTGCAGGGTTTTGGACCAGACCTGAAAACGGCAACCTCCCACCATTTACGGTTTAGGCTGCAGTATCAGTTTTAGAGGCGGAAGAAAAAGCGGAATAATAACTAGAACTGCAAGCAGTTATGAACGGGGTCCAAGCCTCGTGCGCCGGTCCCCCCCGGCGTGAGTCGCCCCCGGCGATCGTTGCCAAATCCGGTGAAGAGCCACAGAGTGGCATGGCGAACAATAATCTCAAGTTTTGTGATGATAGCATTTACTGCTGCAGAGACATATCTATTGCAAATTACTCCCATTTAAATGCATTGACTCATTTGCCGAAAGGCATCTACGTTAATTGTAGCGCCCCCTGACGGCCGATTTTCACCAAATTTTGTGGGAAGCCGCAGAGTGGCATGCTGAACAAAATACACCCGGGGTTTGTGATGATAGCATTTAATGCTGCAGAGATATTTACATTGCAAATTATTCCCATTTAAATGCATTGACTCATTTGCCGAAAGGCCTCTACATTAATTGTAGCGCCCCCTGACCACGGATTTTCACCAAATTCGGCGTGGAGGCTCGGAGTGGCATGTTGAACAATACCCTTAAGTTTTGTGATGATGGCGTGTACTGCTGCAGAGATATTCACATTGCAAATTATTCCCATTTAAATGCATTGACTTATTTACCGAAAGACCTCCACGTTAATTATAGCGCCCTCTGAAGACTGATCTTGACCAAATTTGGTATGGAGGCTTGGAATGGCATGTCAAAGATCTCTACCAAGATTTGTTCTGATATCTAATAATTTGGCCGAGATATTACAAAGTTCGTGTTTTGTGGCTAGCTACGACAAATTTGTTAGCCTGTAAAGTGCGAACGGTGTAACGTAGCAAAATTATTTTGATAACTTTTGGGCAACTCTCTATACAGATGATATCGACCAAGTTTCGTGCACATCGGTCACACGGCCTAGGACGAGTTCGAAAACATTTTTTTTTGCTTTGCGCGATTTTGCGAAATAATATTTTAGTATAAATGGACGTGTCCTATATCATCAGATTCAGATTGATAAACGGAACACGCACGTCTATAAATATTCCATCTGCGATGTACCCTGTGGGAGTTATAGGCAAAAACACGTTTAAATGCATTGATTTATTTGCCAGAAGGTCTCTACGTTAATTACAGCGCCCCCTAACGTCCGATTTTCACCAAATTTGGTAAGAAGCCACAGAGTTGCATGCCGAACAAAATACTCCCAGGGTTTGTGATGATAGCATTTAATACTGCAGAGATATTTACATTGCAAATTATTCCCATTCAAATGCATTGACTTATTTGTCGAAAAGCCTCTACGTCAATTATAGCGCCCCCTGACGGCCTATTTTCACCAAATTTGGTATGGAGGCTCGGAGTGGCATGCCGAACAATACCCTCAAGTTTTGTGATGATAGCATTTACTGCTGCAGAGACATATCTATTGCAAATTACTCCCATTTAAATGCATTGACTCATTTGCCGAAAGGCCTCTACGTTAATTGTAGCGCCCCCTGACGGCGGATTTTCACCAAATTCGGCGTGGAGGCTCGGAGTGGCATGTCGAACAATACCCTCAAGTTTTGTGATGATAGTATTTACTTCTGCAGGAGATATTTACATTGCAAATTATTCCCATTTAAATGCATTGACTTATTTACCGAAAGGCCTCTACGTTAATTATAGCGCCCCCTGACGGCCGATTTGAACCAAATTTGGTATCCAGACTAGGAATGGGATGTCAAAGATCTCTACCAAGATTTGTTCTGATAACTCTTAATTTGGCCGAGATATGCCAAAGTTCGTGTTTTGTGGCTAGCTACGACAAATTTGTTTGCGTGTAGAGTGCGAACGGTGAAACGTAGCAAAATTCTTTTGATAACTTTAGGTCAGCTCTACATAAAGAAGATATCTACTAAGTTTTGTGCACATCGGTCACACGGCCTAGGACGAGTATGATAACATTTGTTTTTGCATTGCGCGATTTTGCGAAAGAACTTTTTTGTTTAAATGGACCTGTCCTAAATCGTCAGATTCAGGGCGATATAAGGAACAAGGGGATCTATACATTTTTGGTCTGCGATGTAGCCTTTCGGAGTTATAGGCAAAAACACGTTTTACGTCATTGTAGCGCCACCTATTGGTCCACTTATGTAATATTTGGTAGGTCAGGTCCGTGAGACATTGCACATCTACACTGCAAATTTTAAGTTGCTCACTTTAGTGTAAGTGGTAGATCCAAACATGGGTCCCATAGGCCACGCCCACTTTGACGAATCAGTACCGCACTGTAGGCCTGGCCTCAGGAGTGGGCCTAGATGGTACGCACCAAATTTCGTGAAAATCGGATGAGCCGTTCATGAGATATTAACTTTTGGTACTTTTGGCGCCCCCTATTGACCAAATTTTGTAAAATTAGTTTCCTACACTGAGACGCTCATGTGAAACAAGAATCTAAAGACTTGTGATGATATCATTTATTTTGGCCAAGATATGGCAACATTTGTGTCTTCGTAGCTAGCTACACAAATTTGTTTGGGCGTAGTTTACGCAATTTTTATCCGAAAATAATTCTTTTGATAACTTTTTGTCAGGTCGGTCTATAGATGCTTCTTACCAAGTTTTATGCAAATCAGTTGCACGGTCTAGGAGAAGTATAAAAAAGTAGGTTTACAATAAATCACGATTTTTCACGGAAAAAAGTCGGGGCGGAAATGGGCGTGGCCTACATCACGAGATTCAGCTGGATTCAGGGAACGCATGGATATGTTTATTTTTATTGTGCGATGTACGGTTCGGGAGTTATAAGGCCAAACGCGTTTTTTCTGCTATAGCGCCACCTAGCGGTGAAAGTGGCTGAATTTTTTCGTGCGAGGTCCCTGCAGGGTTTTGGACCAGACCTCAAAACGGCAACCTCCCACCATTTACGGTTTAGGCTGCAGTATCAGTTTTAGAGGCGGAAGAAAAATAAGACGAATAATAATAATAAGAAACCTTACAATTCCAATAGGGTTCCACAGCCCTGCTGTGCGAACGGCGTAGCTTCGCTACCGCCGATTCTCACAGCCTCGGGCTTGGACCCCTAATAAGAAACCTTACAATTCCAATAGGGTTCCACAGCCCTGCTGTGCGAACGGCGTAGCTTCGCTACCGCCGATTCTCACAGCCTCGGGCTTGGACCCCTAATAACGAATGAAATGTAAATGGTATTATAGAGGAAGATTGACAGCTCTAGTCTTCACACCTGAATATGATTATCTGATTGTCCCACCTCCCTCTAATCCTGCTACTCTGCCTTTCCACTTATTTACTGTTGTTTCAATCTGTGTTACCTTTGAATTATTCTTGGAAAATTGACAATAGTGTATGGGTTAATGGAGCGATGTGAGAATGACTGAAGAGAGTGCGGAACTAAAAGAAAAAAAAATACTACTTTCACTACCCTATTTGGAAGACAATATTGTGTGGCATCGAGATGGGCCTGGATGTTATTCTGCGCTCAGTGAAGCATTTTCTTGCCAGCAGTGCTATAGCTAATCATGCTATAATATATGCACAGGATTTTTCCACTGGGAGTACAGATTGCATTATGCTTGCACAGTAACCATACCACAATTTACCGGAAATTTTCTCTGACCACGTTCAGGTGTACAGTGTCTTAGTCCCCACATGATTGGGGGGGAAAAAACGTTCATATATTAAGCTCTACTGTCCCAGATTCAAACTAAACTAGCAGTGTGAAAGTTATAACTGCATTAGATCAGAATTTCATGAACCTGAAAAAACAGTTTTTTTCATCCAATATAAGTTATAAATGTATTTGTTGCATGACTGCCACTTTTTTTTTTTGACCTTCCTTTTTTTATGTTAACGCTGGCAGGAGGAACACAGTACTCTCATATGTTTTGTCTGCCTTGGGTTTTCTGAAACTAATAAATACAGACACATCTTTGTTCTGTAGCGTAGTAAAATGATAAATCGGCATATTTGCTAGCTCCTACTCCGTACGCTGTTACAGTGACAGTGCAGACTCACTGCGCACCCATCTTGTTTTAGTGGTGGATTAGAAGTGACATTGCAGGCTGGCTGAGTCTAAGCCTTGTTTACTCTGGCGGGGCCTTAGCCGTGGATTCAAACCATCATTAGGTAGCGAAATTACTCAACAGTGGGACAGAGCTCCAGACAGGGAGTGAGAGAGAGAAGACTAAAGTGAGAAAAACAGTAGGAGGAACAATTCAGAAAAGAAATATAAAAGCAGAGGAATTTGCGTGACATAGAGTGAACCGAATGACTTCAGCAGGGGGGGGGGGGGTAGCTAGAACCTCGAGGCCAGGGCGTGCTGTGGTCAAACCCTTTTATAAATAAACAGACAGATTGGTCTAAAATAAACATGAATCGCTCATGTCAGTGTGAAGCAGATGGACGAATAACCCCACCCAGGACTGGGATAGGACAGTAGGCCCTAAACATGGGTTGCTGCTGTAGTGCAGCACTGGGGGTGAGGCCCTTTGTGAAACCACCCATGCAAGGAAATTTCAGAAAACAACCAGTTGAGATATTTGTCCAATTAAAAAAATGTCCTTGCAGAAAGATCAGGGATCAGTGTCGTGTCTTGTCAGAGGAGATTGGGAACCCTGACTGGAGGGTCTGGATCTCTTTTTGAAAGCTGTAAACTTGATCTTCCTGCTGCCACTTCAGACATGGACGTTGTTCTGCTGATATAACAGAAAGCAACAGGCTCATGGTGGGCAGGTGAAATAAAAGCCTTCCTTTAATTAAAAAAACAAAAACATCTCAATGAATGAAAGGAGCCATCATACAATAATGGAGACTACATACTTGCATAACAACAAAGGAGAATAGGAAGAATACAGTAGATTTTGGACATGGCAGGCCATAAATCTTTACTGCTAAGTGCCTGCCGGTTGAGAAGCTGCTGGTGAATTGTATTCCTTCAAAGTTAGCCTAATGGACAGTAAGACAGGAATACAGATGACCGAGTCTAGATGAGAAGACTTAAGCTGCTTACACACAGTGAATTTGCAACATTTCTGGTTAAATTATCTAGGAATGGTTCACAATACTTCAGTTCAGTTCACTTCAGTTCACATGTACGTCTTCTACTGTACATGGAAAAAGTCTGTGTCATGTCTTAATGTCTGTGTTTCATAGATTATGCAATACGTGTGCAAGAGATGGTATGTGGCTAGTGAGATAAGGTAATGCAATATGTTAAGGAGAAAGTTCTACACCTTTTGTACAGTAATGTGAATGTACAATCAGTACTGTTGGTATATGCAGTCTACTCAATAAATACAGTAAATGACAGTGTGTACTATATTGATTGAGAAAGCGAGTTCTTGGGCTCTTGGAGCCGTAGCATCTGTGTCTACATGTATCAGGATGCGTTTGCGTTTGCGTGAGTGGCAACTTTGCTTGGCTCTCTTAGCTTTTTAGTTAACAAATAAAAACCTCACAAAATGTCAAGAAAGGAAACATTCTTACTAAGGGTGCTCCGATCAGGATTTTTTGGGGCTGATTATTGATTGCTGGAAGACGTATCGGCCGATATCGATCGCTTTTATGAACTGAAAATTGCGCCTTTACGTAACAGTCGCACATGTTTAGAGAATGTATCAGCAATTTTTTTTTTTTTTTTGTCCTAGCTCAAAATCTAAAAAATGTCCTTTCAATCACTGCAGACATTTCTTCAGCAAAACAAATTATTTATAGTTTTGTCAATTTTCAGACTAATCCTAACTAAGGTAAATGTTCTTTTATCTCCACAAAACTTTGCTGTCGAATAACAAAAAAAATGAACAGTCTTTAAATCTAGATACATTTTAAAGAGACTTCACATCTCTTGGGATTTCAAGAACTACAGCTTAACAGAACCACAGCTCAGGGTACCCCCCAGGATCCTTAAATTCAAGGCTTTTAAAGACCTTTTTAATACCATTTCAAAATTCAATGCCACCATTCCGAGGGGATGGGAGGGGAAAATGTAAAATCTGTATACATTTTTCAACCCTAGAAAATAAGTAAGCTACTTGAATTAAATAAAACATTTTATTTAAATTATCAGTCATATTTAATACAATTTATCGGATTATAATATAATCCAATAAAATAAGATATATTACACTGCATAATGAGAACTTTTACTTTTGGTACTTAAGTATATTTTGATAATACTTTTGTAATTTAACTAAAGGGAGAAGTTGAAACACAGTTTTTTTTTCTACTTTTACTGCAATACATGATCTGAGTAAGTCTTCCACCTCTGTAAATCACCAACAACAGTTGTGCATGAATAGCTGCAGCAGTGTTTAAACACACAGCTCAGTTCAGCGATTCCTTGCAGCTCTGCTACAGTAGCAGATAACCTTTAATGTTACCTGCCGGTCACATCGTCTCTAAACAATCCGCTCACAGTGACGTCCTGCACGGATCAACAGAATATTAGAATCCGGCGGCTGCTCGCTCTGTTTGTTATAAGATGCACAACGAGCAGATTAATGCGCTCACAGATCCAATCTTTGCAGTTGTTACCGCTCGGTGTTTGGCTAGCTAATAAGCCGTCAGCCTGTTAGCTTGAGCTTTGTCTGAAGGCGCCGAGCGGCTAGCCAGGCTCCGACAACACCGACACATTCCACACATCCTCTGCTCAGTTTAACCGCTATCCCCGGTAGTGGTCAGAGGCGCATTTACTTTGTGTCTCGGTCCTCCGGTGCGTCTTTGGTGCGCAAAGAACATAAAAAAGAAGACTACAAACTAGCAAACATGGATGTAACCAATGCAATGAAGATATAAGAAATGTTTGCAAATGTTTTATGATTTAGGAAATGTTTTTGGAGCTGTAATGAGTTGTCGATAAATTGATAAGTGGATTGGCAGAAATCTGCAACTATTTTGATAATTGATTAATCCTTGAAAACACCAACCATTCTCTGGTTCCAGCTTCTCAAATGTGTATATATCCTGTTTTCCTTAGTCTTCTATGATATAGAGGATTGCAAAAAACTCCTCAGGGAATCATTTATTTTTCTTTTGATTGACTTGCTTGTTCTCCATCAAACCAGCATGCAAGGAAAGTGTCGCGTTGTGCGTAGGGATGTAACAGTATGCAAATTTAACCTCACAGTTATTAGGGCTGTACCGATACACAAATCTCACGATATGATACGATATATTCAGCCAACGATACGATTCGATACGATTCGATACACTTACATCATTTTCTGAAAGATTTAAAGGGGACAGAGTGATTTTGGTGACATCTTGTGAGTGTTCCATTTAGTTGGATTTAATTAATTGAACTGAAAACTTAAAACATCAATTACACAATATATATCACTGACTGGACAGAGTCTACAGCTTGCAAATGCTGGACAAAATGAATCAAAGATGTGTTGAGAAAATTAGTTCCATTTATTGAAACTTACAAGCCTTTGAAATGTAAATACAGTGCAGTATTGCAATTAACAATGGAGAGTTAAAAAGTGCAGCAAGTGGCCTGTTCTGAACAGTTTCTTTGACAGCTTTTTTAGCTTGACGCTGAACATATGAGGTAGCCAGTCTAGCCACCAGGTAAGTAAACATAGTACCATGGCTTCTCCAAAACATCCAATAATTCAAGTCACTAAGAAAAACATTTAAACATTTAACTTAAAATGTACCCGTATTAGCCGAGTAGTTTAAGGTCTGTAAGCCTACAAGTATGTGAGGTAGCCAGTCTAGTCAGCCGAAAACAAAAATAAACCATGGCCGTGAGTTAGCGTGGAATGGTCAGCATTTAACAGTCAAACTACCAGCAGATAGTTAGTAGTTAGTTGGATACAAATCACCTCATTTCTGCAACAGTCTGTGTTAACACCATGGATGTATTAAGAGAATGTTAACACAGCCCACCGGCGACAGAGCATCTCTAGCTCGGAGGGCTAGCAGGGCTGGTAGCTGGACAGTCCAGTACACTGTTGTTCAGCCATGTTTCCACAACGACAAAACACAGCAGTCTCTGAACTCGTGTTGGGACTTTCATTTAAGTTGGATGTAGCTAGTCCAGTTTGTCGGACACTTGGAAGCAGGATTGATGGGACAGGTGGCCAGCTAGTGTTAGCTTCCCCTAGCTGCCTAGCAGCGTCGAGAGACACCGCTGGTTGAGATTCTGGTCTCCGTGCAGGCGAAGCTCACGTAGTGTGTCTAGTCCGTCTGTAATAACGTTCCCTGCATATTCTCCGATCTGTACCAATATATCTGTCAGTACCCGATCCGTGCTGACAGTATCCAGGTGGTATACATGTGCAGTATTTTGAACCATAGACAGTTTGACTTGACTCTGTAAACAGGAAGAGGTAGTACGGGTAACTTGCCCGCTCTACAGCGACACTAGCGGTTGGCTGACCAAATCGCTCTTCCTGCAACGTGAACGGGGGTAAACACCAGAAAACACGGGGGATTTGAATGGGACTTATGTATCGATACTCGCGGCTTAAAAATTGATACTTTCTTGGGAAAAAAATATCGATTTATATCGCAGAATCGATAAAATTGCCCAGCCCTAACTGTTATAGTGACCAAAATTATCACGATTTTCGGTATTATCGCGGTATTTTTAAGTGTGTTCAATATGTTCAGAAAGCACTCATAGGCCTACACAAGCTGAACTAGTTTCAAAAAGTGTAACCGTGTTTATTATATTACAGAAATATAGGCAAAACCTTATAAAAGGTACAACTTTTAACATCAAAGGAACAAGGTTCAGCATGTAAACAGCTTATTTGTCAGGAACATGTCCAGTAGTTTAAATTATACAAATCCAAACATTCAAGCTAAGACATAAATAACAATATGTAAACAAATCAAACAAACATACTACAAACGCACGTTGTAGGTTACGCAGTGGGCAGGAGACTCGGATGAAGCTGGGAAGGATTAAACACACAGTTTCCACACCGTGGTAATCCACCGTGATAATAATGATATTTTTTAATGAAAACGGTAATTGTTATCGTCAACATTTTTATCGTGGTTTACCGTTACACCGGTAATCGGCACATCCCTAGTTGTGCGTGCTTTGCCTGGGCGCCTTGCATAAAAAATACATCTCCTGTTGCCACATGAAGCAAACCTGGCAATAGGTTAAGGTACAAGAGGGAAAGAGGCTGAGAATAACCAACACATCATAACACTTGACAGGATTGCCTCTAGAAATTGTAATAGGGATGCCGATTATTTGTTTGGTCATCTTGGTCCATTTTACTCACTGTCTTGTTTTTTCCTCTTTGTAATGAGGTTCAATCCAATGAGTTTATTGAACTGATTGTGACCCCATGCCCTGTTTGAGGTATGACTCCAGTTGATACACTGCATGATAAAATACAAGCAACACTTAAAATACAAGTTGATTTTAAAGGCTTTTACAACAAACCTCAGTCTACACTAGCAAAGATAAACAAGAAGCTTACAGGGTATACAGAAGTGCTCTAAATCCTTCAGTTTACACACTGTCTGCTGGGTAATCTGAGGCTTCAGCCTCCCTCTGACCTGCTGCTGACACTGTGGCGGGCTTGTGCAGGATTGGAAAATGTTTATGTATGTGTCAGTTGACATAGATTTGTGTCTCTGCTACAAATAGAGGATCTAGTCGTAAAATGACTTGATTTAGTTAACTAATGATTATTTATATCTACTATATACTAAACAAAAGAAAACATGCAAATCTTAACCGATTTGTTAAAGGTGCCCTGCCACACAAAACCGTTTTTTTTTTTTTTTTTTTTTTTTTTTTACCGTTTTTACTGAATGTGAAAATGAACAGCTACCTCCTCTGTCAGCTCTAGCCACTGAAAAGAAATAAGCGGAGAAATCAGACCAATTACAAAAGCTGGTCAGTTTGACGTGGTGTTGCCTGAGCTCATTACTATTCATGAGCTCGCCCAGTTTTGCTGGGTAAAGGATGCTGATAGCCAGGCTCTCATTGGCTAGCTGTTATATATTATATGGGGTATATGTTATATTAGCCAATCAGAGTCAAGCAGCTTAGCTCGTTGAATATTAATGAGAACTGGCACAAATCGAGCCGAGTCTTCCTGCAGGCTTTCTATGCCACGCTAGAATGGCTTGAAATAAGTTAACCCAGGCATTTTTTTTCCACAAAAAGTCCATGTCCATGGTAGAACTTCAGACATTACCACAAAGTAATGAAATACGTGTTGCAGGGCACCTTTAAAGAAATGTGCCACATTATGCCTTGATTGTTGCAGTTTTGGATGCCTGTTTTCGAACGTGTGTACAGTCGATTATTATTTATTTTTTTGTTGAACATGTGTACAGTAAATTGAAGGTGTCGTTTAGGTGCAATATTGGATGTCCTTTTTATAGAAACATGCTGCAGCAACCAAAGTGGAAAAATGTAATGACTTCAAACAAGTAACATATTTTGTTTGTTAGTGTCATAGCAGATTCTTTAAATAATAAAGTAGTATTATTGAAATTGGGCGAATAAGCAGAATGTAAGAACACAAAAGACAAACTGCTGCTACTTGGTGATAGTATACTGCAATAAAATGTGAGAACATTATTTTTTTCAAATGAGAGAATGACTTTGTTCCTGCAGTTAAAAAAAAAAACTAAAAAAAACGACAAGTCTCGTCGTCTAGTCTCTCTCAGCCACCCCTCCAGATTTGTCTGTTATTGACCCCCACGTCTTACACCTTTCCTTTTAGGTGATTTGGGGTGAGTTCTGGTTTCTGTTTTTTGTCCAGCTTTGCTAAATACTGGATTGAAGACGGTACAATGGTGGGTTGGCTGTAGTGCGCCGTTGACCTGGCTGTGTCAGGCAGGACGAAGTACAACCATGAATTAGGTTAACAGGAATTATAATCTGGATTTTGCATGATTTTAGGGCCAGCAGGGTTGTGTAGCAGTGATGACTGATTACTTGGTTACTTACGCGTTTGTCAGTAGGCCCTGCAGGATCTGTAAATTCACTACAAGATTGGTGTCTCAGTATTTACAAATAAACCGCTTATGTGGACATAAGATATTGTAGTTGGGTTGCTTCTGAGTTGAGTTAAGCTTATTCATGTGGATTCACAGTTGAATATTGAATTATTGTCATTGCATCCTGTGGCACCGCAACACCTTGCTTTTGTCGACATGCAGTCTGCTGTCTACCTCTGCCCTGCTTTATTACGACAGGGGAGACAATGACCCAGAATCCATTTGACCTGAGTGCTTTAAATCAAGGCTCCATTGGAGGAAAAAGAAATATCTCCCCACCAGCACGCCCAGCGCCAACTAGGACAAGTAATCCAGACAGAATAAAAACGTCCTCTTAGAGGACACAGGGAGAGAGGGATGGAGGAGTGAAGACATGACAGATGGAAAGAATGGAGAGTTGCTGGATTACTGACTGGAGAAGTTGGGCACTGCTGCAACAACAACATGCCTATCACATGGGACACTGACCGGAGCAGTCTCATGAAAAATTGTAAGAAAAAACGTTTTTTGCATCTATTTTTCTACATATGTTATATTAAAAGATTCTTTTTATTTTAACAACATCCTGTTCATAAATCTGAACACAGATTCTCTGCAGGGTTTGTCAACCAGACAATTTGAATGATCCTAATATTTAGAAGTGGGTATTTAACCTTAATTTTTACTTTAAAAATTAGTACCAAAGGTGGCATTGAATTTCTGGCCACACCTGTAGTCTTGTTTACTTATTCTTTGATCAAATAGTTTCTGATTAAAACCATAGTTTTTCTTTTGCCATTTTTAGACTAGATTTTATTAGGCATTGTGCTAGTGTAGTTCTTGAAGACCATGTGATTCAGTGAAAAGCTCCAGAACAAGCTGTTAAGTAGACCTTGAGCTTACATTGTTTGAATGTCCAGAATAAACCATCAAGTTCTTAATGTCACCAGTTTTTCCACTTATTTTGACATAGCCTTTTGCTTATTATAATATCTGAATCATGCAATCACAATGACGGATCGCAGCGTTCCGTGACTATAGTCCCAGTCATGTGCATCACTTTTTAGTGTCACCTGGAAACAGTTTCTGTTGTGTTGTGAGCTTCTCTATTTGCCATCAATTGCCATCAATTTTGATCAAATTGGTAAACATGTTTCTTAATTTGCTTGTGTTGTGTCTATTTGCGTGTTTTCTTAAAGTGCTCATATTATGAAAAAATAATCACTTTTTCTGTTATTTTGTGTCTCTGGTGCTTCCACACACATTCAAACTTGGAAAAACAAACAAACATCCATGCTGTTTTGAGTGAGATACGGGTTTCTGAATGATTCCTGCCTTGAGTCTCCGGATGAGCTGTTCAAAATCTGCACAGGTTTTTACGTCACTAGCCGAAACGACGGGCTAACCGTAACATGCTAGCGCTAGCATGCTAGCTCGTTCTCAATGGCAAAGCACTGCTACAACCAGACATGGGGGACTCGAGTCACATGACTTGACTCGAGTTAGACTCCAGTCGCAAATTTTAGGACTTGAGACTTGCTTGATAAACATTCATAAAAGACTCGACTTGACTTTGACTTGATATTCATGACTTGAGACTTGACTTAGACTTGAGTCAAATGACTTGAAATGACTTGATTTTCTGTTTAATAAATATATATTTTTTCCCCTCTGATATTGAGGAGGAGTTAACGTTACCATTTTAGTGCTGTTGCATGCGCGGGAACCCGTTGATATGATGACGCGCCACACGGCGGCAGACCTGCAGTAAACGAGATGCTATGGCTGTTACTTAACGTAATGGATTCCTCTGCACCGAAAATAATAAAGTTTGGCTATAAGGATTACACATCTGACCAGGGCAAAGAAGAAACGAACGGCAGTTTGCAAGGTCTGCAGTACAAAATATTCCGATGTCAACCACCACCACGGCAAATTTCATCAGACACTTCAAATCGGGAAAGATTCACGTTCCAGTCCCCATATTCAGCTGAACCACTATTTGGACGCTTGTGATGAACAGAACTCCCTTCAGTTTTGGGCCATGAATAAGCACACCCTCCCCCCTTTGTTCAAGGTGGCGGTAAGAACGAATACAACTAGGCACACTGTATACATACACACAACAAACTGCTCTCTCTCTCTGTCTCTCTCTCTCTCTCTCTCTCTCTCTCACACACACACACATGCAGACACACACACACACTTGCGCAGATTAAGTATGTGAATAAAGCTAGGCACACATACACACACAACACACTGCACTCTCACACACACCACATGCACACATTCACTCACCAATATTAATAACTTTTCATTCACTCTCTCTCAAACACGCACACATTCACTCACAAATACACTGTCAAATATTAACATATAGCCTACTATTCAATCTCTCCAAATTATGCAAAGGTGGTGGGATTCAGCTACTCTTAAAGAATATGCTTTTTTTAGGTTAAATGTGTTTCTGTCCCATAAAAGTGAGGCATGTTTGAAGAATATTATTTGACTTAGAAACCATTATACTTGAATTGTTTGAATGAATTTCATGATTTGATGTCACGTTTGAGGCATATTGAACAAATAGCCTATGTATGTTGGCCTAATATCAGTTTTAGGCTGTGCTTTTTTAAATCTTTATACATTTAAACTGTTCAGATATATGTGGCTTGGACGCAATGTCTTTTGAATATTGAGTAGGAAAAAATGCAAATAAAACTCCAGCAGTTATAACCACTGTCTTTAGCTTGTTTAAAAATGGAAACTTTTGTATGACTTGACTTGTGACTTGCTTGACCCAAGCTATGACTTGACTTGACTTGCTTGACCAAAGCTATGACTTGGCTTGACTTGCTTGACCAAAGCTATGACTTGACTTGACTTGCTTGATTGTCACACAAAATGACTTGCTTGAGACTTGAAGGTTGAGACTTGCTTGTGACTTGCCCATGTGTGACTTACTCCCATCTCTGGCTACAACACACACTAGTTCACCATAATCTACAAAAGAACTACTTACACGTCCCTGTTCTGCAGGTAATTCACGCAAAGTTGGAAGTGCGCCCTCGTTTAGAATAAGTATCCTGGCTAATCCTGACTTGTAACTGACTGAAGTTAGAGAAACAAACAGCTATCTGGTGTGAGCCTCACCTAGGTACTGAGCATGTGCGACTCACTACATAGATGGTAAAGAAGTACGATGTCTCCATCGGTTGCTAAAACGGAGAGCTGAACACAGGCGGAAAAGATGGTGAAAAGAGGAGCTGCAGCAATGTGCAGTACAACAAAAATATGGTGTTTTTTGAAAATTAAACCATGTAAACCTATTCTGATACAACATCAAAATACAATTATGAACCTGAAAATTAGTATAATATGGGCGCTTTAATTTGCAGTGCGTTGAGCTCCCAGTGCCACCATATTTCCCCCCTTTTCCAGTCTTTTTGATAAGCTAAGCTAACAGCTGCTGGCTGTAGCTTCATATTCTATTGCACAGACATGAGAGTAGTATAAACTATCGGCAAGAAAGCGAGAGTTTAGCCTAAATGTTTGTTCAACATTTAAGAACTTTGGCTTTTTTTTGTAAAAACATCTAAAAAAACATCTACAAATTAGCCATTTTAATATTGGTATTGTATCACCAGTGGTATAGAATTAGTTCAAATGCTACACAGACCTGTTGATATGAAATGTGTTGTAATTAAGTGTTTATGTCTTCAGATACTTGTCTGATAGATTTCACCAGTGTGTGTGTGTGTGTGTGTGTGTGTGTGTGTGTGTGTGTGTGTGTGGCTCACTGAAGCCTGACCTGTTTATCTGTTTACATACAGCAGCAGCTGCTAATCTGCTTTTTCTTTCCACTCCTCTTGACACTGAATAAAAAAAAATCAGAACCTAACAGAACATAACGGGATAAAAAATCAAATAAAAAAACATCTCTAAAAAAAATCTGAAAATGTCCAAATAGTAATCTCATTCCAACTAAATGCATACCCTGTTGTTTAAAGCTAAATGCTAATCGATATGGATGCAAAAATAATGGATTTGTCATTTTCATGAAACCCCCTGTTCTTCCATTACAGAACTGAAGAAAAACATGGCTTTAAACTAGAGAGGGAGAAATGACTAAAAATAAAAACATGTAGGTAATTAGTTTAAGCAAAGCAACCCAAAGCCTAATTAAAATATTAACATAATAGGACACAGACATTTATAATACTGGAACCTGAGCACATAATTCAAAAGACGAGATGAAACAAATGATACACAGCATTGAAAAGAATAAAAGAAACTGCGTCTAATTGACTGAGGGGAACTGCAGCAGTACTTCAAGCTCTGTACAGGGTGTGTGTACAGTATACCACTGTGTTTCAGGTGTAATGTAGTGTGTGTGTCTCCAAACACAGACCTGCGTTCAGTCAGTTTGACTTCAGTGACTTCAGTCTGACATGGCCAGGGGTCGTGTTTCGGCTAATGGCTTTACGGTTGTCAGAAAGGTCAGACGTCAAATCTCAGTGCAGTAGTCAAAACCAACTGCTTCCTGTTTTAATGGCCATGTGCTGTCATTAGCCTTTTGTGCAGTGTTTCCTCAACACTGACTCAGGACCCAAATTAATTGTTAGTGTATGATAATGAGGACCTTTGGATTAAACTGCAGTTCTGAAATTTGGGTCTGCAGTGAAATAAGTTTAAGAGCCGATGTTACACAAGTTTTACACAAACCACCAGGTCAACCAAACTTACTCAGAAGAGAAAACCAAGAACACAACAACAACTATGCAGTTTTCCTGTGCAGTGAGCGATTATTGAAAGGTAGAAGTGCTTGAAAGGAACAAGTTTGTACGACAACATTGGAAGACTAAACCTGCTTACACATGATAGGCGCCAAAGCCGCTTTGCGCCGGCCGTTCCATTGATTTCCTATGGGGAGGACGGTGGCGCCCAACTAGGCGCTGAGCTACCCCTGGCGTCGCACACCGCTCGCATTTAGGATTGCGCTCAAAGTTCGAAATAATTTTAACTTTGACCTAGTTGCCGCTGACCTTTCGAAAGTGCAACCAATGAGATAACATGTCGTTACTTAGCAACGGGGAAACAGCTTCCTTGTTGCCAGCCTTGACGACGAATACCTGTGCTGCACTTTGCTCTCTGCGCTTTGCTCTGCGCCATACCTAGCGGTGCGCAGAGAGCAAACCGCTTATCATGTGTAGGCTTAGAGTGTTTATAGCTGCTCCGAATGGCCACAGTAAAATGCAAGATGCAGTAAGCCTCAGAAAATGAGGATACCATCTCAATAATTGATTAAATGATGGCAGAATTAGAAAGGTAAGACCCAAGTTGTAGTAAACAAGAACAATCATTTAAATAAAAAGACATATTTGTTACTTTAGATTAGGGCTGTCAGTTTAACGCGTTATTAACGGCGTTAACGCAAACCCATTTTAATGCCGATAATTTTTTTAACGCACGAGTAACGCATAGAGAGAGCAACGGGATCTGTTAGTCCACTTCTTTAACTGTCTATGGCCACACCATGTCCCGCCCTACAAAGCAGCTGTTTGGTTTAGGCATTTCACCGCGAGTGGTGAGGATAGTGGATTGGTCAGGGGATAGGACCTGAACAAATGGAGTTACGTTACCTTCGACGCCTGGCCAATAGTAGTGATTGAAGGGCGGGTCTTGTAATTTCGCAGACCGCAAACAAAACAGACACAAGCCTCGGCCGGTTTTAGCTTGCTAGCCGCGTAGCTTGTAGGCTCGTGACGGCGATTATCTTCAGAGCGAGCGAGTAGTGACTCTACAGTCAGTGAGAGAAACAAATGAGGCAGTACTACCTGTAGTACTATCTGCAGTACTATCTGCAATGGAACATCGAGGTAACAGCGTTACATTATGTGACAGATTATTAGATCCAAGTGTGAATGTTAGTGTGAAATTGAACATAACTTATATGACAATGTTGTTTTCAATAAAAAAACAGTCACAAAGCAAGCCAATCTACTTTTCCATGCTGATAAGAGAATTAAAATGAGAAAATATAATAGGACAAAAAGAAATCAAGGGACATTTAGAATAGATGAAAATGTGCGATTAATAGCGAGTTAACTATGACATTAATGCGATTAAATATTTTAATTGCTTGACAGCACTAGTATCTTTTGGTATGCATTTCAGAAAAAAATGGTTAGGATTCAGGTGAAATTGCAAATAGTGATTAATCATGATTAATCCACTGAAAATTCTGATTAATTTGATTAAAAATTTTAATCATTTGACAGCCCTACTTTAGATACATATCTTGAATGGCAGCACACAACAAATAATCATAAAGATCTGTTTCATGGTAAAAGTCAATGGCTTGAAAAATGACTGTCCTGATTAGCCTGAGTAGAACACTAAGATATTTCTGCGTACTACATGCTTTAAGCACATATTAGCATGTGATAAATGCCACACATTGTCAAGCCGTTTCTGGTATGCAAAGAGTGGGCTCATGCATTGATTTCTCTTCGAGTCTAATATGTCAGCTGAGGCCGTCATTTTCTCCAGTGACAGACACGGCGCGCTGAAAATGAACTCACAGTCTGATGTTATGGATTTGGTTTTGTCTCTGATGACCTTAACACTTTGGTAAAGCTCAATTATGAAATCAGAACAGGCTGTCATTTAGCAAAAGCCTTTTATAGTTCAGCTAAACCATGAAATGAGAAGAAGTCATTTCATTCCAAGAGGCTGGCTGGATTGCTCATTTTAAACATGCAATTGGATCGAGCTCTTTCATTTTAAATGGTTTAACAAAATAATCCCGTTGTACTCTTCCAGAAGTCGTGTAAAAAATGGACTGATTGAAAGAGAAGCTTTGCTCAGTCGCACAAGACTCAATCTTTCATTTCACACCGGGGCCTTTAAGAAATCCTGTAATGAATTTCCAATTCTTTAAACTCTAGTTATGCTCCACCACCCTGAAACTTTTGGAAGGATACAAGGTTTCTCAGCGAATGATGATGGTGCGTGTCACTTGTACAACAGCTGTGACTCCTGCTACTATCTGGCTGAATTGTTTCGGTGGGGCTTTTTGAATCAGCTTGGCCCACCCTTGGTATTAGTAGGTGATTCAATGAATTAGTGGGACCTGGAGACATAAGTGTTGGCCTGTAGCACAGGGTCTCAGGGACTCTGGGGTGGGGATTGTGATGGGAGGGGGCACCAAGGAGGGACATAGTTTTTATGTCCGTCTGCTGAGGCCACAGTTTCACAAGCAGGCACGCAGGCAAACACAGGGTACACACTCTTTCTCATGACATAGGGGGTTTGTACAGTTCACATGTAGATTAAATGCAGATACACACACACACACACACACACACACACACACACACACACACACACACACACACACACACACACACACACACACACACACACACACACACACACACACACACACACACACACACACACACACACACACACACACAAACTCTGTCACACACACTGGCCCATTGTGTGTGACACTGCCGCCACTGTGTCTCCTTGCAGAGCGTCCTGACACAGCACACGCCTCCTCACTGCTAAATGTCATGCACTATTACTGACATTATTGCAAAGTGCAGCGAGTGTGTGTGTGTTTGTTTGTTTGTTTGTGTGTCATATTCTTGTGTATTACTTGTTGTTATTGTTGTGTATGCAGTAGAATCCGTTAGTCGATCAATAGAAAATTCAGCATTTTGGCAACAATTTAATAATCAGTTTTTCGTTTGAGTCACTTTTCTAGCAAAACCCGCCAGGTATGTTATGGAAACTTGAGTATATTTAGGTTTTCTCTGTTTTATATCATTGTGAACAATAATTTCTTTGGAGTTGGTTAATAGGACAAAACAAGACATTTGAGTACATTAGCTTGGTTAATTGATTAATCAAAAAGAACAATCAGCAGACTATTCTATGATAGAAAATAATCATTAGTTGTGCAGCACGGACCCTTCAATGATTTGTCAGGGCTGCTTTTTTGCTTGATAAATACTAACTTAAATTAATTTTTAAAATAGCAGTCAATTAACTCAACTTATCTTTTAATCTATTTCAGCGAGAAGTCTTTTCACAGTGAAATCTGTTCAAACTGACATTTTAATGATTGATGATGAATCCTAGTCCATTTAATGTCAGGAAAAAGGCAGAAAATGCCCACCACAGAGCCCAAAGCGATGTCTTAAAAATGTTACTTCTCAAATTTGACCAACAGTCCAATTTATTTTTACTATCATATAAAACAAAGTTATACTTTCAGTTTTTTTTTTTTTTTTAACATTTTTGCTTGAAAAATGTTTCAAATTTGTGGCTGACTTAAATTTTCTGTTGTTCGACATATCATTTCAGCTCTGTTCTGTTTTACTGTAGACTTCCTCTTTTCCCAGACGTGTTTACCTCCATTCTCCCTGGCTGTGAGTCTTTTGTCTTTGCGTTTGCTTGTGCTAGGCAGAGACTGATAACAGCATTAGCTTCTATCCTCATACCAGCAGATGATTAACTGTGAGGAGGAAAGGGGGCTGTGAAAGTACAGCCGGATTCACCAGCAGCACAAGAACACAACACAAACGCATGCACTCTTTTGTGGTGCAGTGCTCGGCCTCCTCCTCCTCCTCCTCTTCCTCTTCCTCCTTCTCCTTCTTCTTCTTCTTCTTCTTCTTCTTGATTGACGGGGTCAGCCTCAGTGGGTGGAGTATTCTTATTTTGGCAACTTGCTCCTATAACTGTCTGTCATAGCTCAGAGGGCAGCTGTGAAACTTTGCACCTCTAAGTCCTCGTCTTTGTCAGTCAGAAGTTAAACAAGTGAAGTAATTGGCTGTCAAGATGGTCTCTTCAGCACCTGAGGAAGATTACCATTGTTGTTATGAAAAGCATATCTGTAATAGGTTATAGTTTTTTCTTTTTTTTCTTTTAAAGACAGACATTCAAAATGGGATGAAAATGAGGGAATGGGAAGTCTTTTAAAAGATGTGGTTTTCATTTAGAGTATTATTAAAATCTTTTGTCAGCTACTGAATAGAGAGGTGCCTATGTTCAGCATTAGAACAAAACCTTTTACTGGAAATATTTTTGGTTTATTGGCATTTCATTAAACCAAGAAAGCGGAAGGTAACGGACATCTGGCTGAAATGAGGGACATCCGGCAGAATTTCCGGCGGCAACAGAGCAATCCCGGAAGTGGAACGTCGTGGATATAGACTAGCCTTGGACTGACACCGTTTTTGTAGTCAGATGGCATCCATTTAAGATGAATTGTAATCTTTATTCTTCCCGTCATATTCTCCTCTTTTAAAATAAACAAGATAAAAGGAAGGGAGGACTTAACGTTTAACCGTTTAAATTGTATCGAGGAGGTAGAGGTTATGGGAGGATTTGAAAGCCTTTTGGTGTTCCACCACCAGGCCTCATTTACAGCTTCAAGTCCAATGGTTTTAATGTATTCTCTCTTTAAAAGAGTCAGGGTTAAGACACTGATTCTCTTGGCACGCAGACAAAACCAAACTTTGAAAATTAAAATGCGGTTTTGAATTTGAAGAAATCAATAGATATAACTGCTTACCTTGCATTGGCTTCATTCCCGGGGAATTAACTTTCTGTTGACTCATTCAACGCTTCATGATACAAGCTCATGAGCGCACAGGGTGTGTTTGGATGGTGGAGGGGGTTTCAGAACAGATAAAAACAGACAGCTTGGGGCTGGCTCCAGCATGGGGTGCCTGTTGAGTGGAACATTCTGTCGTCACGGCCTCTGTTTCTTAGTACTGCTACTTTGCAGGTGTTTAAGCAGTGACTAAGCAGCTCAGTCATTTGTCCCAAAGATTTGTCCTAGTTGATTTGGTGACACCTGTGATTCCTGGTGGTAACAACAAGTGTGGTTCAATATAACAACAAACTGTTATTTTGTCTGAAATAAAAACTGGTATGTGTGTTTACAGTGCAGCCCAAGTTGTTATAATAATGAAGTCGGTCGATCTGATTTCATCCTCCACACGGTGCGAGTAGCTTTCCCTACCAAGGAGTTGGTTACATGAATGAAGCCACCAGGAAAGTCCGTAAATGTAACGTATGTCTGAATGACAAAATGCCATTACTTTAACAAATAGATGCAGCAGTTGTGTATTCCATGTCTGAAAAGGGCTATGGAGATATATTTGCATCTTAGTGGTTCATGTCTTATTGCTTTTAAAAGCTCAGCATCTGATCAAACTATATTTATTGATAAATACTGTGATATTGGTTAAATGTCCTAAAAAAAAAAAAAAAAGATAGTGGAGTTGGAAAGTTTTTTTCCCCACGCTGCTAACACACATGTTCATGTATTGAAGGTTGAGCTGCAGGTGGAAAAATAAGCACCAAAGATGCAGGGAAAAGTAGTAGAGTTCAAGTGAAAATATTCTTAATGTCAAACAATTCTAGCAGGACAGTTAATATTAAGAGGTTAAGATGAAATCCTGCCTGTTGTGTATTATGTGCTGTATTGTGCTGCCTTTATCTGTACGTCTATTGGCCTCCGTGCCAAATAACCTTCATAATGATGATGGAAGGTCTAGAATGACCTCAATCCAGCTGCTTTGTGGAGATATTGGTGTATTAAAGCTGATGTCAGCACAGCCACACACACACACACACACACACACACACACACACACACACACACACACACACACACACACACACACACACACACACACACACACACACACACACACACACACACACACACACTGTTGTGATGCTATAATTTTTAGGCCTTCATTGAAAAGCAAAAATTTCCTGAATTTTTAACACAATTTCATTAAACTTAAATGTACCTCTAATTCTAATTAAACAGCTCGTTTTATCAAGCAAGGACTTTTAAAACACCCATAGTTTGAGTTTGGTTACTGTCTTTGAGAGGACATTTGGGTCTCATAAGTGTGGAAACTCATGAACACTCACAGCTGTGTTAACGTTGTCAGTGATGAAAAGGAGATAATGGACCTGAATGCTCAGTGACAGAGCCTTTGTACTGAACCGTCAGGCGGTCATGACAGGCGAAATGTTTAAACTACAATGTTCTCTCGAGCTTCTCAGTGCAGTTGGCCCAGTGAGATACAGTAAATGGCTCCAAGCTTGTAGCAATTCATTATTAAGATGTTTACCTTGGACGCTGTGGGTTGTTTTTTATAGGGTTAGTAGTTTTGTCTCTTTAAATTGCTTTCATAATAGCCTATACATTTTTATTAATGTTCTGGTCTGGCAGCAGATACAGCTTTGACAAGTGTGTCAACTGTGGTTTGAGGCTGGAGGATAAAGTCTTCTTCTGAAAGATGTCTGTTGTTTTTCAGGCAAAGAAAAAGCATTTTCTTAAGTCCTTATATTTAATTTACGAGTGTGAGTGGTGTGGTTTGCATATTTGTGATCTCATAATCATCACGACAAAGCAGGGGCTTTTGTGATGCGTAGGCATCTGGCAATTTATGAAAACAACAACCTGAATAAAATCAAAGACAAAACAGGTAAAATTGTTAGCAATTGTTACTCTGTTGTAGGCCTGGGCGAAAAATCGATTAAATTAATTAATTCAAATTTTTTGTTGCGGGCGATTTAAAAAATAAGTAAATCAAGTTTTTGTGTAATGGCGCATTTTTGGATCTCCGGAGCTTCCGTAGCGTTAGTTTCACATAGCAGTATGGCTAGCGACAATAACAACATCATAGCACACACGAAAGAGCAACAGCAAGTGACAACATGGCTACCGGTGAGAGTGGGAAAGGAATAAAATCATCTGTTGTTTGGAACTGGTATGGGTTTGCTGCGACAGACGTGGAGCAGCAAACCCCGCACTGCAACATTTGCCTAAAGCCCATCGCAGTCAAAGGAAGCAGCACCACAAACAGAGACATCCCGCCGAAAAAAACCTGCAGTGACCAACAAACCTTAGCTAAAAAACAGCTAACTGTAGCCGATTCCTTTGCACAAGGCACCGCATATGACAGGAAAGGGGCACGGTGGAGAACAATCACGAAGCGGTCGCTTTGCACATAGCTAAAGACATAGTACCCATATATACCATGGAGAAGACGGTAAGTTGTCTGCCGTTTGTACTTATTGCTTTGTTTAATAAGTAGGGGGGAAAATCGGAAGAAAATCGTAAATCGAATTTAAAAAAAATAAAATCTGAGATTTTATTTTTAGGCCATATCGCCCAGCCCTACTCTGTTTGTGGTTTACTTTGGGCATAAATATTGTTTAGCAGCAGCTGTTTGCTGTTTTTTGTCTGGCCTTATTTTTCAAATAATTGGTGTAAAGGTTCGGCTGTGCCTTTTCCATAAAAATGTGAAACACAGTGTGAGTGCAGTGTAACATTCTTATCTGCAGCCTGGGAGCTGATTGAGATCAATCTGTGATTTGCTGCATTGGCCCTGGGGACCGGCTGTGATATCACCAGAGGGCTTACAGTTGCGCACAGCTCCCCGAGTTTTACATATCTTCAAACAGTTTGGCTTTGCCTCCTACTAGGGCATCATGTCAACTACACAGAGTGTCTGTTTTTCATGTACTGCTGAAACTCTTAATGTGCAAGCGAATCTCCCTTTGGGGCAACAAATGAGGTATTCTCTTCTATCTTCTTCAGCTGTTTAAAAAAATGCGATTGTAAATGTTATAGAAACAAGACTACAGATCAGCATGAGGGGGTCTTAAATTTCAGAATTTGTCTTAACTGTGAGAGCTGTCAGTTGATATGTCAAATGGAAACAAATGTTCAGGCACTGGTTTCCTACCAAGAGAGCGATGTTGCTCGGCAGCTCGTCGTCCCTTTCACTCATGTGGTTTTGGGCTGTTTGGGTGCTTGCGAGAGGGTAGGAAAATGCTTATCAGTCTAAAACTCTGTGGTATTTTTTGGAAACAAATCATGCTAGTTTGCCAACATCCTCTCCACCCAGTGATTTTTATTTTCCATGAGTGGGCAATAATCAAGTACTTAATGAGAGTGTTGAAATAAGGACGGCAAACAATGGACTGATACCGCTTTAGGTGCATGACAATACAGTAATATTATTATCAAGGGCGTAGGTTTGGTTTCAGAAGTTGGGAAACAAAATGAAGTCAAGGGTGCTTTTACATAAATAGTTTGGTTGTCCAAAATCATGTTAATCCACCAAAAATGCTATGTAAATTCCGGGATCAAATCTCATTTTCATTGAGATGATTCACAGAGACGATAATTGACATCTTTCACTGCAAGTTACTCACAATTATTTCACTATTGATTATCACATTTTTAAAATTAGTTATTTGGTCTATTACACATCAGAAAACGATGAAAATGTGCCCAACACAATATCCTAGAGCACAACGTGACGTTTAGTCTTATTTTAACAGACCCACAGTCCAAAATCCATAAAACTATTAAATTTGCTACATTCTTACATTTGGAGAACCTCAAATCATTACATTTGTAATAAAACAGCTAATTTCCTTTTGATCGATTAATCGACAGATTGTTAGTGCTCTAAATGCATACCAAAGATGGTTGTTAGCATTTAAACATCCTCCAATGTGCTCCATCCTAGCACAGCCTGTAAATAGCCTGACAGACAAAAACCCAACACAAAAATATCCATAAAGTCTACTTGTGCTGCTTGTAAAGTGTATTACTATTAACACTCAGTAACATACGGTATGAAGGCAACCGAGATGAGCGTATCAACATCTTCATCAGGATTACTACAGCGTGAAAGTCGGTGGACACTGCTGGAGAGACTTTAGTGAGTAAATCCAACTCAAACTGTAAAGTGTGTGTGTGTGTGTGTGTATGTGTGTGTAATATCATTACCTCTGCTCTGATTCCCCTGATGTGATCAACAGTAGCTCCTGGGTTTCATATTCCCGTCACTAATGCCATTGACCATCAAAGACAGCTAAAGAAAACACTGGATGTTCCTTGTTTGTCACACATCCTGTCTGAAGTTAATTCACTTTGCCCACTGCACTCACATCTCAGAGAGAGAGAGAGCTACGCCGTGCTGAAAGCATGCACGGGGCATCAGAGGAAACGTTTACCTTGTAAAACTGAGCATGTTGTAAAATAAAGCATTTCATGTCAAATGTTTTATAAATGTCAGCGGTTTAGGGTCGTAGTTGTTCTTCGACCCAGTTTGCTCATTGGCTTTTTCTGGATCAGCTCCACTGTGTGTGCGCCTCTTATTGTGATATTGGTTCAAACTTTAATCATCCCAGAGGAAAATGTGATGGTATTTGGATTGGTGTTGTTGATAGGGCTGCACAATATAGATTATTTATCATCGCGATGTCAACTTGCGCCATAAACATTGCAAAAGACTGCAATATTGCACTTTTGAGTTAGTTGATAGTATAAGTAGAAAACTGCACTTTAAAATGTAACTTTCATACATTTTATTGGTGCCTTTTTTTGTGATGAATTTTTTTTTATTAGCAACTCTGGAGCAATTGCCACTGGTGGGTGTGTGTGTGTGTGTGTGTGTGTGTGTGTGTTCTGTGAAGCATTTATTATTTAATCAGTTTCTACACTGAACTCAGCTCCTATAAACCAAAGGGTGGCTGACTTTTGGCTGCAGTTCAGCTGAGTAAACCTTAATTTCACCAAAACACTAAGGCAATAATAACTTTTCAGCTAAGTAAACAGGTAAAAGTATAATATGAGCAAAACAAATACATTTGCAGTTTGTTTAAAATGTCTAAGATTAAAAATGAAAGGCATGCGTTGTATGTGGTGTTGCTCATTACCTTCGTCTTTATTTTACTCCTCATCCAAGCTGCTTTTGACCCAGCATGGTGTGTTTCCTGTTTTAGCACTGGCAGTTGTTCCATGTCATTACTTGAATGGATTTGCTTCTATCAGTAGGAACATTGTGTCAGGAACAGATGACAGAACAAACAATATTTCAATATTTATGACCTCAGTTGATAATATCACACTATTCTGGGCATAACTAGCAGTGCTTCAGAGTCTGTATTTACATGCAAGACATTTGAGAAGAATTGTTATTATTATTATTACCTTAAGTATGATGACCATATATTAATACTTGTATTGCTCTTTTAAAACATTGTACTGTTTACTTTGAATGTTACATTGGAGCTACATAGACAAATTATTTTTACAGTGTAATTGTGTTCTGGTTGTTCCTTATTTACAACATTTTCTGTTTAAATTTTTGTTTTATAAATGTAATATTATCTTCTCTTACTGCAATTCTTTTAATTGAGTATGTATTGAGACACTGATTTACACTTAAAATCCACTTACTGTAATTAAAAAAAACGATTTAGATTAGTGAATCATGTTAACAAATACATAGATTCCAAATAACTTTAAATGTATGTTAAGTATGTTGACCTCCAGTGTCAAGCAAGCTATGTTGATGATAGATCTTTTAAATATGTATATAATGACCAGAATTTGGAAAGGTCTTAAAAAAGACAAAGTCTCAATTGTGTGTTTGGATATTGAGTTGTTAACTAATGTTCACTTACACACAGAAACACACACTTATATACTTAGCTGGTAAACTGAGGACTGATGCTGCTGTAGGAAGTGATGCTGCTTGTTTCCTGTCCATGTTTTAGCAGTTAGGTAGAGGACGTAGAGCTGCAAAGGAAATGTAGTATAATGTATGTGGCATGCTGACTAGATGCACATTGCATTGTGTAGCTTTTCATCAGGCGATGTTGCTGGTTTCATCAGGCAAGGGCTGCAGACATGAGGGAAATATTTATTAGCATTTGTATAAGAGTAAGTACAAACATGTTTGATGCATAAAACATGCATCATTTTGTTTTTAAAGCTTTGAAAATCAAGTGTCATTTATTTTGGTATGTGTGTTTTCAGTTTTAATTCGATTTTACGATTTTTTCCCGATTTTTTTTTTTTTTTTCCCCCTACTTATTAAACAAAGCAATAAGTACAAAACGGCAGACAACTTACCGTCTTCTCCACGGTATATATGGGTACTATGTCTTTGGCTATGTGCATGTGGTTTTCTGGCTGCGGTAATACGATTTCTGTACATTGTTAAGGAGTGTGGTTCAACGGAAGTGATCAATCACTGTGGATTTTCTACCTACAATTTTTTTTTTAAACTCTATTAAGGTTAATTTTAAAGGTTTATGGTTCTGCTTTTGACCTGTTATGTTGATAGAAGTTGGTTTTTCCCCTCTAGACGATCATTTGTAAAGAAATCTGTATACAGTGTGCTCCTTTCTTGGTAGATCTCTAAAAGACAATAAGAATCTAAAGCTGTTTTTTGTTGGTTCACTGACAAGCATAACTTTTGATTGTCAGAGAGAAAAAATGTTAAAAGGCCACCAGGCTACATCAAGGTAATGGTGACAGGAAAAATCCCCGCTTCAGCTCACTGCTCTAGTACTTTTGTCTTTATCGGTTTCTCATCATACTGGCGTCTATGTGTAGCATTCAGGAAGCGGTTAACCTTGATGGAGGATGGTAGAGAGGTCTATAACAGCTCAAAAAGCAAATGGAAAATTGAGACGGCAACCAATGCTCAGTCAATTAGATAACAATTGAGAAATTTGCCTCCTTTCTCATATAGATACATTTGTCCCATTTCCAGAACCCTTAAAAGGCATTGTCTTGATGGAGTGTATATCATCCAGGTAAATGGAAGAAAATAGAGTGATTAGGAAAATGAAATATTGCTTTCATTTTCGGTTTCACCAGGATGTTAACCAGACAGTGTTTGGTAGAACAGAAATATGATTGTATTTACATCTGACAGAGAATGGGAACCTGTGACAAGAAACGGTTATTTAGAATTGAAGGAATTTTTCAGTGCTTGGTTGCATGGTACTTTGAACTTGGGCCTCTCTACAGTAACTAGGCCCCAAAAATGCATCTGTGCACTTTGGTGTGGTGCATTAGACCAATGCTCACTTTTGAATGTCAGTGTTTCCTCAGTGTATCTTTTTTAAAGATTTACGAGAAGTGTTACCCTGCATCAAACTACTTCCACATTTTATTCGCAGATGTACCTATTAAAGTTTCAAGTACTAAAAGTGTGTGGCTGATATCTTCATGAACAGTTCTCTCTCTCTCTCTCTCTCTCTCTCTCTCTCTCTCTCTCTCTCTCTCTCTCTCTCTCTCTCTCTCTCTCTCTCTCTCTCTCTCTCTCTCTCTCTCTCTCTCTCTCTCTCTCTCTCTCTCTCCTGTCCCCTCACTCAGGACATTAACTGCTGCTAAAAGGAGGATGATGACGATGATGATGGTGGTAGGAGGCCACGGCCGAAGGTGCAGCCCTCGCTAGAATCATACTTTCTCCCCCAACTTCACCCCTCCACAATCCATCCACTACTGCTGTCCCTCCTCCCAGCACCATGGCCAACCATCTGGAGCTGATCCAGGAGCTGCAGCAGCTGGACAAGGTACCCAGTCTGGAGAGGCTGCGGGCGGCCCAGAAGAGGCGTACCCAGCAGCTGAAAAGATGGGCTGTGTACGAGAAGGAGATGCAAAACAAGAAGCGAAAGGCCGACAAGAAGGGACGCAGTGCCAACAACCTCCATCAGGCAGAGTACAAGAGGCATGTGTCGTTTGCCGCCAGTGTGGCACTTCTGGAGGCATCGGCCAGGAACGATCCAGATGAAGGTAGGGGCAGTAAAGAATATTTATGATATACAAATTGGAAAATAGAAGTGTAGATTTATGGGGAAATGTGCTCGATGTAGTGAAAACGATAAATTACACAGTGCTAAACACGTGACCATTGGACACACACAATAGATTTATTCTCATCGTAACGAGGCAACACACTGAAAATATGTGCTGGGGTTTTGTTCATAGACTCAGAGTCAAACCCAGCACAATGCTCAGTGATGCCACGTTTGAATAATTACTCTAATTTCAGCCTCACCTCACTGCTTCAGCTGGATATCAAAATGCCAAGGTCAGGAAAACGATTAGATGGGCCTGCCCATTTAAACAGCCAGTGGTACTTGTTCTGTTCAAGCTGAATTTGTTCTGCTAGGAGCCTGTTTTATCATTGCAAAATAATGACGTTGTCACACTGAGATGAAACTCTGCCAGTCTTTTAATTAAAATTTCTACGGATAGTGCCCACCTATTTGGAGATAATCATTGTTTTTCTCCAGTACAAACAGTCCCAGATCGCTGTGGCAGTGCTAACAGTGTGTCTGTGATGCAGGAATGATAACAGGCTGCTTTTCATTTGGATACGACATCGAACGTCACTCTTGAAATTAGATTGAACTTCTTTTTTATCGTAATGAATACAGCCCATGGCTGTGCTACTGTACACTATTTGCTTGTGCAAGCTGTGGTTACAGATATGGAAACAGCCACAAGTCTCCTGTACGATAATTATCACATAGCAGACACAGCCCTGCACATACATGTACACACATACACATGGACTGTGAACTTGCACATATAATTCCCAGCTGGAGAAAGAGTCGGTGGAAGGTTTTGTGTTGTCTTGATGGCCTGTTAGATTTTATCACGTGTAACCTAAATAAAGATCTGATAAAACCAGCAGGCAATAAAAATATATCACCTAATTGGGGAAAAAAGGAGAAGCTCTTTCCATACAAAAAAAAGTATATCCGTTGTGTTGCTGTTGTTGCCTCATCAAACACAGAGAGAGAGATTTTAGAAATGGTTTGAAAAATATTACAAGGTTTTTTTGTTGTACGCTGCTGTGCTGAGTGTAGTTCCCAGTCTGCTGAGCCAATTAGTGTAGACTTTGAACCAGGATGTTGTGGCTGTTGGTGTTCATGTCTGTCTTTAGTTTGAAAAACCACACAAGGTGGAACATGCAACATACTCATTTACTTTCAGTTCCTGGAGATATGTATGAACCAATACTTCAAAGAATTATTAGCAATATATTCTATGTATTCACGGTCAAATTTATACATGGTCAAGTTATTCTGTGCATTCATTCGGTGCAAATTAAATGTCAAAGGGTAGCTTTTGTTTGCTGTTTTTTTCAGTCTTGAGAGGACAGACAAAACACAGGAAGTGATAGATTGCACATGCTTTTTTCAGCAAAACAAAAATCCCTTACAACTTTTGAAGGCCATCCTGCTCTTGAGTGTACATATTTGGCGACTTCTAAAATGAAAATGATTTTCATGATTTAAGGGAGTATCTCGACTAGTCTTTGTTTAGTCTGTAGCCTTGGCCAATCAATATTGGAAATTATAGTTGAGTATGAGGGCAGGGGTTTGCATATTGATACAGTAGGCTGAATACATGTACAAATAACACTCGACTGTTCATGACTGCTGTAGATGTGCATTTATTTACATTTTTCAGTAAACTTGCCTGCCATTTACGACATTGGTCTTTGTAGTTTTGACTGAAATATCTCTAAACTATTGGATGGATTGTTATGAACCTTGATACACACATGTGTTCCCCCCAGGATGAATTGTGACAACTTTGGTGATCCTGAGTTTTCCTTTAGCGCCATCACCAGTTCAATTTTTAAAGTTTATGACCTCAGGCCTGCAAAACTAATGCCTTTTCCATCAGTAGCGGCTGTACTTTGTCGTTAGTGCTTATTAGCAAATCTTGGTATGCTAACATGCTCAAACTAAGATGGTAAACATGCTAAACGGTATTCCTTCTACAAATGAACATGTTAGCATTGTCGTTGCTGCCTGCATGGCTGTAGACTCAGTGTTGTTTTTATGTAGCTTAATTCATGAAATAATGATAATAACATAATGACAGTCCATTATCAATACGTCTCTGATGCTTAAAGATGGCATCAGTTATCAGTAAGGTAGTTTCAACCCCCATATCTGTGAAGCCCAGTATTTACAGTAATGTAAATTATAAATGTAGTTACATGTTAGTTTTCAGCTGTGTTGACATTTTATGTAATTTTCACACATCTGAATAAATACACCAGCCAGTGCCTCTTAGTGTGCATCATTGGACACATTGGGAGCAGATTTCTTTGCTCTGGTTTGAGCATCACTGATAACTGCAGAAGCTTTGCCAGTTCTCCTGACTGCTGACGTTACCTGGGCATAGACACATTTGCTATTGTTGCTGTTTAATGAGGGTGACCATGAAAGAGGCAGAGAGATGAAAAGCCAGGGAGACAGGTTGTAGTGTTGCCCACACAGCTCCAGTGGCAGCTGGCTAGCTCAGGAGCCTTATAATCTCCTCTTTCATTCCCTATGGTCCCCACATGACTCTACATGCTATGTTGCTCAAAGCACACTGCTAACAGGCTGTGGGCTTCCTTTTACAAAAATATTATCTGACAGTGTCATTTATTCTCTCGCAATCATTTAAAGGTTATGTAAAAATAGAAAAGAAAAATTGAATGTAGAACATGATGGGAATGAGTTTGAGCAAGCATCGTAGAAAAACAGGGCATCGACACTAACTTTCAGTTAGGGGTCTAAGTAAGATTTAGACCCCTAACCTGCAAGAACACTGACTAGCAAACCCAATATCAGCAGTGAAAAGTTAGACATGTTGAGAAATAAAAGGAGCCATCCATCACCTCTTTTTTATGAAAGAGAAAGGAAGGGCGTGAGAAGTAAAAACAACAACAGAGAGAGGGACTGGGATTGATTTTGACCCGAGGCTGACTCCACCAGCCTCGAAGCCATAATAAGATGAGAGGCTGGATTGGCTGGACTGACGTCTGCTTAATCCATGATTGGTTGGATCAAGTGAGATGTTTCCTGGGATTCTTTCACTGCTTGCTCTTCTGTGTGGTTGCAGTCAAAGCATCACTCTGTGTGTGTGTGTGTGTGTGTGTGTGTGTGTGTGTGTGTGTGTGTGTGTGTGTGTGTGTGTGTGTGTGTGTGTGTGTGTGTGTGTGTGTATTCCCTATGTGTGTCTTTCTGTAATGTGTCCGTATTTGCCTAGTTGTGAATGGTGGAACGTTTGTTGTGTACTTTGTAAGCTTAACTGTATCTAGATAGTGTTATTGAAACTAGGATGTGTAAAGAATGCAGGCGTGCATACTGTATTTATATGCTTGTGTTCAAATGGTATGTGTGTTTGTGTGTGCATCTGTGAGTGTGTGTGTTCAGTTTCCTCTCTGAACTACGATGTCCCTGTCATTATAACTTCCTCACTGGAAGCTGTGGGAGCAGACTCACCAGGCCGTGAGGAGATGCAGATATAGTAAAGCAGCAGAGGACACAAAGTGTACTCGCGCTGCAGTTGTGTTGTGCTCGTGAGATGGAGAAAGGAAGAGCTGAGAAAGTGTTTTTGTGAATATTTAAGATGTCATTAATTTAAATCAACTTTTCAGTGTGTGTTTCCATAGAAAAAATGTGTCTGTATGTGTGCTGGTTCTCTAGCCAGAAGAGGCTTTGATCTGAGGGGGTAAGAAAGGAGGGAACAGTAGGCAGGAGAGGATTCGATGGAAATGGATGCATCCTGAGTCTGAGCCCATTTCTTTGCCCTCCAGCTGCCACCGTCCTGAACCCTCTGCCCCCTCACTGTGATGAGGTTTGATAGCTGTGAATTATTGTGAAGCACCTCAGTGTCTCTCTGTGCAGCTCTCTGGCTATTGAGACTGATAGGTTTTCTCCTCTCCACAGAGTAGCTATCCTGCAGAGGAGCAGCCATCAGGGTCAGAAGGGACAATCAGTACACACACACAAACACACACACACACACACACACACACACACACACACACACACACACACACACACACACACACACACACACACACACACACACACACACACACACACACACACACACACACACACACACACAGTATCAACTGACCTGACATTTCTTCTTAACGTGTTATCTGATAACAAACTCAAACAACTCAAGTTGGATTCTATGCATTCTAAAAAAAACATGCACGACACATGAAAGAAAATAGAAAAAAGTAAGAAAATTACAAAATCGACATTTATGTTTAATTCATGTTCAATTCTTATCCAGATTGACTTGCAAAGCTGCTCAGTATTAATAATTAAGACAACACCATCAGGTCAAGTCAATGTAAACATTCGTTGAATGGAATCATCCCACTGATTAGCTGATTGCAGGTGGGTGAAAAGTGGCATGGATGAAAAGGTTGTTTAGAAATCTCAACTGTTTTTTTTTTTTTGTCCTTGAGCAAGGCATTGAACCCCAGGCTGCTCTTGATCCATCATCTGACAAGAATTTCTGTAAACTGGTGCCTAAAACGGCTTCACACTGCTTGTATTTTATTTAATACAGTTCATTTACCAAGTGAAAGTATTACTACATGGTGTAAAAGTTTGTGCTTACACGCTTTCATGGTTCCTTAAATTTGTATTTAAGTTGTATAGTAGTTATACTTATATTACTTATATTTAGAACTAAGAAGAACTAAACTTCTGCACACTAGCAAAACTTTGAGTCATTTTTATTAGATATTGATGTTTCGGTGCGACGTTCTTCATCAGGCATTTCATTTAGAAAATTACAATAAGCACATTTTATAGTATACATAAATATTTAACAACCAATCCTAGTCTATCCTGCCTAGAAAGGGGCAGGTTGTGTTAGGTTGGACACAATTATTATTTTTTTTCCTGCAGCAGCTATTTCTTATACGCATAACAGTTTATATTGCGAGTTCAACCTAAATGATTATAAATGTATCGTGAAAAGTGCAAAATGCAAGGGCATCGGAGCAAAACAAATCTTTTTGTTTAACTTCTTAACCTGAAACAGACTGCTTTGGAGATCTACAAATCTGTGACTCTGGTCTTATATACTAAGAAATCATTTATGGTTGAGATCTTGAAGATTTCACTAGAAGTGTGTTACAAAAAATGTGATAATGTGAGCCAGTCTGTGTTTTACAGCTCTGTGTGTTTCCCACCCCTGGACTCTATTTATTCACCCACTCTCATGGCAACACCCAGCTCACTAATTACCACTTATCTCCCACTTAAAATCATAACTTATAACTTGATGTTTGAGAAGCCACGCTTAAAATCCATATTCCATTTTTAGCCATGTGGCTTACTTTTGGTTCACCGCCTTTTTTTCTGCCATATCATCACCATATGAATACAGAGAGAAATTACTCTTAACTTTCAGGAAGGAAAAATACTCCAGCAGAGAGTATCGCCTCTTGGAAGCAGAATTCGCAAGTAGTTTTATCTGTTTTTTTCCCTCTTTCTAGTTTGTGTGCAAATTAGGCCTCGGAGGAGCTTTTCTCTTCTTCTGCTGTCTTATTAGAGTGGTGAGGCCTTTTCCTCAGAGGCCCTAGATAGGCTTAGCTGCTCCCAGGCATATAGCAGCAACCGAGTGGCATTAAAAATGAGTGCAACGCAAACAAACATACATCACATCAGATGCAACTGATTGTCAAGAAAATGCTGACCTTTGGTAGTGATGTCCGCTGTCTCTCTTTCTGTCACACTCAGTTCATTCTGACTCCAGCTTTTTATATATAGGAGGTAGGGCTGCACGATATATTGGAAAAAAACTAACATCGCAATATATATTTCATTCTGCAATATGAAAAAATAGCCTACAGGAATTTTCGCCCTCTTGGGGGGCATGCTCCCCAGAGGAAAATTGTGTATCCTGCATTTTAAAGTTACATGCTTTTAATATGGTGCAGATGGAGAGCGAAATTAAAAGGCTATAGATCTATGAGGAATTTTATGCTCTTGTAAACAATTTATTCATAAACACATTGATTGTAAATGTGATGATGTAGTTTGCTCTGCAACAAGATCAGTATTACTGCTCTCTGTGTTAGATTGCAACGATAATGTCTGACCAAGACAAAAGGGAATTGGTAAACTTCAGTTTTCACCAGCAGACATGAAAGGATGGACTTTTGAACCAGATTTACTAGCTAATAAAAGCCGCCTGAAGCTTGTTATGCACCATTTCTTTCAAATGCCTTCAAATACTCTAAAACATTTGTTCTGATTATAAAGACAAGTGATTTTGCAGCTTGTTTCTATCATCCAGAACCTAATGTGAACTGTGTCTACTTGTCCTTTTCTTCTTTTCCTTTTCTTCTATTTAATTCATATTGATTATGAGGCATTAAATATCTTCTGAGAATTATTGTTTGATTAGTATGTGACCAAACCTTAACCTATTTTAAAACTGTGTATCTAAACACAAATATGATCAATGTAAACCTTGGTTATGCCCAAGGCCTTTTTAAAAAGCCACCAATTTCTAAAGCATCCTTACCAATAGATGTTTTTGCTCAGCCCTAACTAGCCGTCCGTATCAGGAGATAATTGTTTACTCACATGCTCAGCTAAGCTGATGTGACCGCCGACCTTTGACAACTGTAGTGCAAGCTGGCCAGTCTCTCTCGTGCAAGCTGGCCAGTCTCTCTCGTGCATCATGCGTCACAACCAAGTTGAGCAGTGTGTTAGGTGTGTGTATGAGGATCTCTAGAAATGTCAATGCACTTTAGCTTAAGACAACACATGCACAGCATTTAGAAAGAAATACTCTAAGGTGAGAAAACGCAACCACAAAAATGTACAGACAACACAACCAACTACAAAAATGTTGCCGGTCGCACAGAACTCAACAGAAATGAGTTACAAAATAACAGAATTTTTAGTAACATTAAACATGGTGGGGCACTTTTTAGTGTCCCCTTGAAACATAAAGCCCCATTGTGTAACGTTTGTAGTTGTTTATTATCAAAATCTGTATTTCCCTTCAGAAACTTGTCCTTTTTTATGAATATTGACCACCACCATCAATTTCAAGTATTCCTATTGGCTTGAAATTTTACATTTGCGCTGGTATGAACTGAGGTAGACGCTCCATATTCATGCGCCATCTTGAAATACGTTAGCCGGTAAGGGACATACAGGACATACTGCTCCGCCTTTCACGTTTTCAACTCACAGCTGCTGCTAATGGGTATCGTCGCTTCCCGGCCCCGGCAAGTTTGAAGAAGGAAACATGGAGGACCACACATATTCAAAATCCAAATTTCAGGAAGAGGAGTCTTCTTCTTCGCCCAGAATAAGAAAACGGATATTGAAAAGAGCAAGAGACCGGCGTCATCAGAAAAAAGAGTGAACCAAATCCCAACTAGTTAATTATCCTCCGAACCGCTACAGTCTCTTTTTTTTCTCTCTCCTTACTGTCGGGTGGCACGTGTGCCCGCTCGTGGTGTGAAGCGCGCGAACGCGCCACTGTCCGACATGCACTCCAACAACCACGGCTGATTGACGGCCTTTTGTACACTTTCGCTTTTTGAAGCGTGGCGGCTACCCTAGCTGCAATACGTACTTTCAATTACGTGGCGAGAGAGAATTGATTGCGATGCATGATCTCAACGCTAGATGGGAGTAATTCTTACACAATGTAGCTTTAACTAAGTTACTGTTCCATGCGACTTGCAGAGTTTTTTTTTTTCATATGCATTTGTTCTGTCTATTTATATTTTCTTAAGTTGCAGTGTGTTGAGCTTTCGTAGTCTATCATCTCTCATTTTACAGACATCACAGTTTGAGATGATGCACTTTTTTCATGTGAAACTATGTTTTTGTGATTTCTGTCGTCTTGTGCATGTAAGATTAAGCTGGAGCTGAAACAATTAGTCGATTAATCAATTAGTTGATTGATATAATTAAGCAAAAATGTCTTCTGGTTTTCTTAGTCGTTTATGTTTGAAATTAACAGAATATCTTTTTGCAGTTACTATGATGTACTGACATCATATAGTACCATATGGGTTTTCTGTGTGCTTTATTCATGAGACTGAGGATGAGTGCAACAATCTTTACTACCCCTGCATCCTTCCTGGTGACAAAATTAAGTTGCTTCTCTTAAGGCCAAATGAATTCTCCTTCATCACAGGCTTTTTGCATTTTTGCTTTTTCCTCTTGTGCCATCAGCATTGATTTGATATGACATTTTCAAGCAGTTGATTACTTAAGTGGGATTTGGCACTTCATTCCCCGAGCAGGGCCGCGGCAGTGACAGGGCTGAGAACCACAGATAAAATGTATCCTTGTGGGGGAAGTATCTGTTGAATGCTTCTGTAATTAGGAGGACTAGTCTTATTTTGGAATCTGTGTTTTTCTCTGCCTGTCGACCTTATCATTGCTGCTGTTACTATTGATATTCTTCTGTCTTTTCTTTCCTGTCATTAGGGCAGTTTTGAGGCAGCCCTTCAGGTCAACAAAACTCTTTTTCTCTCCTCTCTGCCAGTCTCGTTCCCCTCCCTCTCTTGCTCTTTCTGTCTACGGACTTTACTTTCCTGCCTGGCACACACTGGCACTGCTGTCTCCTCACCATGCTAGTTTGCGTGCCTCAGCCTGTGCAGAGGGGGCTGACTCATCCTGATTCATTCATTCATTCATTCATTTGGGATTTAAAAAAAGTAAAAATGCTAAAGTGGAAGCAGTGTGATTGGTTGAAGTATGCATGTACAGTGTTGTGTGGAGTGTAAATGCTTGTGATATTGTGTCAGGGGTTGTTGAAAGAGCAGGATGCACTGGACCGTGGACTTCAGGACATCAGGATTTTGGCTTATTTAGCTTCATAATTGAACATGTTTCTTGGCCATGTAACTGTCACACAACAACAAAGGGTCATTTATTGAACTTCAGCACTTTACTGACTATCTCTGTTCTGTAGTTTCAGTACAGCCCTCATTTAATTCTTTTCATCTGCACGTATTTCTGGTGCATTACCCTCTTTTGAAACTGCTCACTTACAGAAATACTATTATTGTTAACATTATTCACTGTGGTCTTTAGTGAACTGTGCTACACTAAGCGGTAGTCTGCCAACTCTCTCTGTGATATCTCCCCCCCCCCTCTTCTCCCCTCTTCCTCATCCATCAAATCTACTGGGAGAGCCCCAACTCTCAAGTTAACTCCTATTTCCATGGTAACTGAGGCAGACATGGAGAGGTCCAGGCAGCCATGGCCACGAGCTACTCAGCCGAAAAGGCCCAAATTGTGCATCATCATTGCTGCTGCTGCACGGCATAGTATGTGGGAGACCGTCGGATGTCTGCTGGGTTAACTCGCCTTCAAGTAAAACTGTCATGAGTGGAAGTAAATGTCGTGATGTTAGGAAAGTTCTATGAGAATAATTTCGGCATTATATCAAAGATTGAATTTACATGATAAACTCTCCATTAACTATACAAAAAGAAAATTTGAAAGAACACTCAGTATTGAGATTTTAGATAATCATTGTGTACATGTGGAAGATAACACCACACACTGACCAATTTACGGATACAGAGGTTTCTTTATTACAGCTGAGGTGAAAAGTAAGTAGTAAGTTACATAGATGTCAGATATGTTGAAAGGGAGTGTGAATCATTTGATGTTGATTACTTATACTTTTTTGGAGTGTCAGAAAAAACTGTTTTGGGAAAGAGTATTTCAAGTGCTGTGTGTGTTGAACTAATACTATTTGCAGTGGCCATTTGTCGGTAAAAATAAACACAGAATCAAAGGGCCACTGACGCACCATGGGCTTGTCGCAGGGCTGTAGGCAAGACCAACCTTAATCGAGTTCAAGTTAAGTCGAGTCAAAATCAAGTCCTAAAGCAGTTGAGAGAGACCAAGTCAACGAGTCTAGAGCAAATCAAGTCCTGTTCAAGACTATAGTAAGCAATAGTGTCTTTCCAATGCTAATACAGTGTAATTTAGTGATTAAGGAGTTCTCATTAGCCGCGCCCAAGACAGTTCCCAAGCAAACAAAGACACAATACCATTAAACAATCCCAAAAAGTGGACTTGAGTCCGGCACCCCGCCCTAGTTTGTGGTGGATGCAGGCAAAAGAAGTCCATTGTGCGTGCAATGTTTCTGAGTTTTATTATGATTTATTTCTAAAAAAAAAAAAAAAAAAAAAAAAAGCAAGCAAACAAAGAAACATATACATAAATGTAAGGTTAATTTTATCTGTGACATTTTGTTAAAAAAAGGACTTTATACGAGAAGAACTGAGCTGCTAACCAATGACGGAGACGGGAACAACTCACACGTCCACTACGACCTTATTAGTGACTGTGTTTGAACCCCGCGTGCCTGTATGCTGGTCTGCCGATGGCGTTTAAGTGGCAGTCGGGCTTGATCCACTGCTGCCAGTCCCCTGGTTGCCTGTAGTGTTCAGCACCCTGCTGCTCCCCCACCTCAACGTCTTCCAATGTCTCCCCACCTGCCCACCCCCCCCCCCCAATAGTGAATGAAAAGCCCTGCAAAATACAGTAAATCCTTCAATAGGATTCTGGATTATCCAACGAGGATTAGGTCTCAGCAAACCAAACCGGAGCAACGTGTTTCAATAACAACACTTAGATTGATAATGTTAAACCCTAGATGCCCACTGAGTGACCTTTTTAATTGTATGTGTTGAAAGACCTGTGGTCTGGGAAGATTAATTTAAGGCCCTGATGCAAAAGTGCCAAAATTACAGCTTTCAGATCTTTGAATTGAACAGTTAAGTGTATATTTCACAAATATGATGGTGATGAATGAAAATATGTATTTTTTCTTTTTACATATACATCTTGAAAACTAAAACTACTGCATATAGATTTAATAAGGGATTTAAAAGAACTCAGGGTCAGAAAGCAGATTATGTATACTAGATTCAGATTTGATAAAATACCATAATAACCTCAATCCTACTCTCTGCCATTTATATCAGTTATTACTGGAGCCGTAAAATCGAAATGGGGGCAGTGGAGTCGAGCTGAGCTGGGATGAACAAGTGGCAACCGCTGCAGCTGGTTATAGCCTGAGGAGCTGTCAATCAAGGCACACAACAAACCAAAAATACACCTCTACATTTTTAAGCCTCTGAAACCCCTAAAGGAACAACACTTTTCAAAATGCCACCAAGACAAAAGAAGTTGAATTAGCTCTTGACAATTGTTTGATATTGTTTTTCTGGAGACAAGTTGGCAGTTTCTACATTGACTTCAGTACAGTCAGTTTTTTGGAACCAACATCTAGTGGCTATTAAAGGAAATGCATCTATTATTTATCCAACTTTTTTCCCGCATATGCAGTAGTACTCCAGAGCCTCATGTGACTCAATGAGCTCTATGTTTATTTTGTATTCATTTTTGATTATATTTTGGGCTTTTCCGCCTTTAATTGATAGGACAGCTAGGTGAGAAAGAGGAGAGAGAGAGGGGGGGAAGACATGCAGGAAATCGTCACAGGTTGGACTCTAACCCTGGACCTCTGTGTTGAGGCATAAGCCTCTCAGTATATGTGCGCCTGCTCTACCCACTGATCCAACCCGGCCCTCTCTATGTTTAATTTGACGTTAAAAATGACCTCCCTTTATCTCTCAGTTACTCACTGGCAGTATGTCTTACTTTTTATTGCTCCTTCTCTTTCACTATATTCAGTAAAGGTCTGCTATCATAATTCCTTTTAGTAAGCATACTGGAGGTAATTGGATAGAGCACTGCTTCATAATTCAGAGTATTAGTGAGACCAGCAATACTGATGCTCATCTCCGAAATTTATGTAGAACTCTTTCTTTTTTTTACTCCTGTAAATCATACACTTGAAAATTACTTTTGAATTGTATTAGTTTACACATTGGGCATAAAGTTAATTATGTCAACAAATCCTGTAAGAAGCAGTTGGAACTCAATTATAAGAGCTAATGTTGTATTTTAGGGCAGCTTGGCTTCAGGTTTGGAAGATTGCTTGAGAAGGGATGAGTTTTAATTGAAATGTTTGGTAAAATGGAGTTTTTTTTTAAAATAGGTTTTGCCTCCCTCCATCTGTTTATGTACCTGATGTGATGTGACTCTGCACTGATATGACTGATTGGTTCCTGGTCTCAGCGTCTCATATTAGGTCCGCTACAATAAATGCTCAGTAAACACTGATCTTCTTTATTTTGTTTTGTATATTTTTTTAAACCACACTAGCGACATATCTTTAGGGATGGCAGTGTTGGTTTGCCAAACATCATTATGTTAGCATTGTCAGTGTGAGCCTGTTATCTTGCTGACGTTAGCATTTAGCTCAAAGACAAACTTTTAGCCTTTTGTACATACATGCAATCACAATGTATCTCTATTACTATCAAGAATATGGGGAATACATTTAAAAAAAACAGCTATTTATGAATGCGTTCATTGTGATCTTTGACCCTAATTAGTTTGAATATAGATTAACAGCTCTGCCTTAGAGCTTAAACGGAACCCATACAGTGTTGGCAGTGTCCTATGGAAAGAAAAGTGTGAAAAGGCTCATTATTTTTGACAAGCTTATGGACTTGGTGTTAGTCTGATCAGGTGTTTGTCTTTATATGAGCTTTATTTCTTCATATTTCTTGATAGTGCCAGCTAAGGCTTGTGAACCACAAAACAACATCTGGGATTTGTTAATGTGTCCAAAATGTCAGATTTGTCTGTTGAGTACATTAATGTGTGCTAATGAGTGCTTTAACTCTGTCTTGCTTTGAGAGCGAGTTCCAATCACCTTTTCAAATTTACACCTGAGATCATTGGAGTATGTTTCCTTTGCTGCATCCCAATCCACAATTCCAACAATTTGTTGTGTCTTCCAATTGCCTTTCCTGCTGTGCCATCTAACTACATCTCTTAAAGCAGTTTTACATACAATTAAATTCCTTAATAGCTCATCATGTGGAGGATAATTATAACACACAGTGGAATGCTAATTATATCATATCTCCTAACGTCCTACTAAAACCAATGTCATTTAGCTGCTACTTATGGACATGCCAAGTGGCCTACTTTCTGCACAGCCAACAGAAAGGCAGAGAAGGCTACCTTGCCTAAAGAGCGTTTGGAACGGAATTATGTCATTTTCTGCAAACTGCTGCACTGTTTGATATGTTTCGGGCCAGTTGACTGTTTGAAGAGTAAAGTATCTATTTTTTTGGGAACTGATGCACACTGATAGCTTTTTACCTTTGGCAGTGAATCAGTGAATAATTGAAATGGGTTCATGGCAAAACTTTAAGATTACAGAAATGAATACTAGCAATATTTCGATTGATTCCTTAGTATTGCGAGCAGAATGAGACATTTAAAGAACAGAGTGGCCTCTAGATCATGTATCAAAATGCAAAAAAAGAGCCCACTTTTAACGGTGTAATCACGTTGTAAATCATCAAACTGAGATTCAGTAAAATATCATGAACTTAAATGTAAGTACTGTACTTAAGTGTTATTCATTTTTAAGCCAATTTAAAATGTTCAGACCTACTTCAGAACTTGCATATAATCATGTTTCTTCTGACTTGGAGTCTCATGACTAAAAATCTTTGAATAAATATCCTGAGTGTTCACAGAAGTCATTGAATTAAGTTTCTTAAACTTGGTTAGCATCTAAGAACACTTCTCTGCATGTATTGTATTTGGGTTTAAAGCCTCCAGAAATCCTCTTTCCCCTAGCTTGAGGAAAAGTTATATAATGGAAAATTTTAGTTAGGGTTTATTTTGATTTTATAACAATTAAAAACAGTAGTTATAGTGAAGGTTAAGTGCATTGGTATCAGACGCCGAGTGGCTTGACAATGCGGCGGTATTTGGAATTATAACGGGCTGAACACCCTGCACGCACACGTGGGGCCCGAAGGCTCTTTGCTGACACTTATAAACGCCCCGAACACTGCAAAAAAAGGAAGAAAATAGAGAAAATCCATGGAGAGGGCAGGGTCTCTGCAGGTACAGACACCACCACACACTTCTAGTGGGTCATAAGTGACAATTAAGAGGAAATACTTTGGTATTAGTCTATACATTTTTTTTTTTTTTTTTAGTATACTATATATTATACTATCTTTTAAGAACATGAAAGGTCCAAATGTTGAATGTTGTTGGGACAGAAGGCTTAAATTGCTAGCGGTTGATAGTTAATGCAGGTTCGAAGCACACCACAAATATTGACAGGGCTTCCTTCCACTTGCTCTTAGTTAACTCAATGATGCCATAAGAAATGCTTTTTCCAAAACTTCCTCCAAAAATGCCTTTATCCTCTTTCGAAAAATGGAAAAATACATTTCATTAAAGAGTGGAGAATTCAAATTTCAGTTCAACATTTAATTGAACAAAGTCACTGGGAGCAGCCTGGAGTGTATCACCCTTGTCTGCATTTAATTTTACCCATCTTGAAATATTTTATAGTGCACAAAATACATATAAATGTTGCCTCCAGTGCATTATAATCTGACCTCTCGCCAGCATATCACTGTTTCAGAGGGATTATAAACCACAAGAGACATGAGATGAGATGTTGCTGTACAACACATATTTGCCTCTTCAATACAGCAAAGAGAGATACTTTGGAGAGAAAATCAATTCTCCACTTGGACTAAGTGCGTCACAGCCGCCCTTATATCACAACCTTTACTTAATCCTCACTTCACCGGTTGTTCTCCCTTTTTAGTGATCACTGGCTGTGAGATATGAGCCTACAGGGGGATCGGTATGAGTCAGAATCCTGAGCTAAACCCTGACAATGAGAACACCCATGTTATTAACTGTACACTCACTAACAAAAGGGGTTCTTTTCCATGACAAGAGACATGCATGTGTTATGTACCGTGTTCAAATGCTCAACATCCGTGCATGCAAAATGTTGTGATGTGAGGCTCCCTCATCAATTATTTGCCAGTAGGCTCATAAAAACCTAAAAATCCTTAAAATGAACTCTGAAAGATTCTTATGTGTAGCTGCAAAGATTGAAGGTTTGTGTAAACGACTCAATTTCCCAATATGAGCTGATATGATTTATGAGAACTCTTTCTATACGGTGTGATGGATGACAGCACAAAGCAGGCTTTTTATAAAGGACAAATATTTAACATTCAATCTCTGAAGTTCTCACAGTGATTCACTTTCTTTCGTTTACTGTTTAAACTCGACTTTCTGTGCAGCTATGTTGAGCTAATCTGAATAATATGACCCTTCACTGTCAATAAATATAAAAGTCAACATTACAGCCACGTTAACAGATATTGTTTGTTAAACAAATTACGTTGTGTGATGCTGATCCATAACCACAGATGATGTAGTGTGCAGCTCTCATATTGGTTTGATCAGATACACTTTAGCTGCAGTGGTGATCATTTGTTGGAAGATTTATATAAACTTTCTGTTCAATTAAAGAATGCTGATTACAAGGCAATAACTGTGTAACAGTATATTGATAAAACAAAACAAATTGTGGCCCTTTGTTAATACAGGGTTCGTACAGGTGCTTGAAATCCTTGAAAATGCTTGAATTTTGATGTTGTGTTTTCAAGGTTTCAAAAGTGCTTACATTTTAGGATAAAATGCTTGAAAATGCTTGAAATTGTAACTGTAATTCTTTCACAACAAATACCTATCTGACCGAATAATTTGTTTATTAAATAATAAATAAAATGTTGGCGAGCCTAAAATTAAACCTGCTCGCTTGTGCATGAGTGACTGCGATCTGCCACCACGCAACGCCTCGCCCTACGAAGCAGCTTGATTGGTTGGGGTTAGGCATTTTACCTCGAGTGGTTAAGGTTAGGATAGCCGATTGGTCAGGGGATAGGAGATATACAAATGGGGTTACGTTAGCTTGCGTAAGCATGGACGCCTGGCCAATAAATGATATTGAAGGGCAGGTCTTGGCGTGGCCATAGTGGGATTCGTAATAATGCTGCCGGCAGGTTGTCGTTTCAAGTACGTTGGCTGGAAGATGAATACTAATTATGGATTAAACGGGGACAAACACCACACTTTTTTCCATTAATATAGGCTATTTATCAGGCAGCTGTCTGTGCACTGTCAGAGTCTTCTGGGTTAAAATGGAATTGCAGGTTGTTGTTGTTGCACTGTCTCAGATTTTGTTCAAACCTTGTCTATATCAAAAATGTGTCCCAAAAAATAAAATCCTGGATTTAGTCTGATTTGACCCAGAATGATCCAGCTGCTTGTCATTTGGCTCAGATCCTCCCACTCAGTGCTCCTCTCCATAGCTGTCTTAATGTATGTTATGGTATGAACCATGAAGAGATTAAACATTTTAAAGGTGATAATTCAGGGTTAGTGAAGTGAACCTGTCAAGTGATTTTGTTTGGGGTAATTGTTTTTACACTGACTCAGGTTAGATAGCAAGCAAAGTCTACTTAGACAGTGATACATTTTGAAAAATAAAACTTGTGTTTTGCTTAAATATCTGATCCTTCTGCTATTACAAAACACAATTTTGGCTGTTTATAGCATTATCTCTTTTAATGTGATAAAAACACTAAATAATAATTTTGACTATGTATTGGTATGTATTTTACGGTGGTGTAAAGTGCTGGAAAAAGCTTTAAAATGGACCTTGAAAGTGCTTGAAAAGTGCTTGAATTTGACATTGGAAAAGGTGTATGGACCCTGTTAATTGTGTAGCCTACATAAAAAAAGTAAAGTGAGAGGTTAACTTGACTTCCAAGATTTTGCTAAGAAACATCTAGTCACAGAACCTAACATTTTGTTACTGGCACGTGGGAGGTAACGATTACACTAATAACATAAATGATATATAATAATAATACATAATACAATATGCATACTACAGTTGCAACGACAACGTGTTTTGAATTTGCAACAGCTCTGTTTTGTGCCTCTGACTATTCTCTTCTCCATAGCAACGCCAAGCAAGGTTAATGGGTATTGTAGAATTTAGAGGCATCTGCCATATTCAACTAAAAGAAACTGGTGGTCATAACATCAACCTATAGGGTTGTTGCATTGTCTGGGAGAGTCCTGTGTTTCTATGTACAGTAATATTGAGGAAATCATTAAAAGAATTCTGAAGTGGAAATTCAGAGTGATGAAAAATACTTGTGAAACAAAATAAATAGTAGGGTTTGTGTGAAACAGAGCCTCCTGCAAAATTGCACTTCAACTTGTGAAAAATAATTTGTGATTCGTCATTTATACTTTCCTACATTTAAATGACATAACCCCTGGGTGATTGCATGTAGGGGTCATGTTTTGAACTTTGATTTAATGGTGCTGATGTGGAAGCAGACAAACAGACAAATCACTCGAGATTAGGTTGAGTAGTAAGTATAATATTGATTTACCATAGTTTGAGATTAGGTGTCTTACACAATACTAAAATAATGCTGTAATTGCAATACAGTGTGTGCTGTAATCCTATAGGTTGGTGTCTTGGGAGGAGAACCAGTCTAGGTGTGTGAGCTTTGATGAAAGCATAACTATAGTGACTGACTTCTGTAATTTTGAGGGAGTGTGGTCAAATATATCCCTGACTTCTGTAAGGCAGTAAATCATCTCTCCAGGAATATCATTTGGGACTGAATTCCTTGGTTATATAGTTGTGTTTCATTTCTGAGTGCTTATGGGTGATTTTCCACAACATACTTAACAGTATATCAGTATTCATGATATTCATGAACCTGGCTTCAGTTTGGAGCACACGTTACAGTTTGTGAATAACCACTTATCAGTAATCAGAGTTCAGGAAACGTATAACCTAAATAATATAACAGTATAGTCTAAGTTCATTCACTCGGGATTTGTTTCCATCTCTGACACACTATCAAACACACTTGCGTACAGTATTGTCGAGGCACAGTAAGATAACAGGAAGGAAGGGTGTGTTTCTTTTCCTGCGCTGTTGTTTGTTTATGTATCTTTTATCTTTTGGGAAGCATCTCGTCCAGCTCCGTCCGCTCCCTCAATGGGAATTTATGGGATCTGCCCAGGAAGACATGCATGAGATTTCTGCAGCGTTGTATTACTGACTTTTTGTGGTGGTAGATAATCACCATGGTGACCCTTCCACGTAATGGATTGCTTTTTAAAGATTTTTGTGTTTGTGTGTTTGCTCAGCCCCATAGGGTGGTGGTACAGACAGATAAGAATCACAGTCATGGTTTGTGTCGCCAGCTCCAACTCTACTTTACTTTCTCTCCCCTCTTTCTCTTTAGTACCAATGGATCTGTCTGTGTGATGCATGACAACATTTTATCCCTGACTCTTCCCTGTCAGGGTTTGTACGATATATTCTCCAGATCCCTTTTCCTTTTATCATAAAACTCGTATGCCACGGGTGAGATAAAAGTAAAGAAGTTGCGCATTTTCAAGTGCCATTGGTCGTCTACATGCTGCTAATGAGACCTGCTGGATGAAAAATAACCCGATCTGTTCATGTAGAAAGTCTTTAACTTTGAAGTAACTAAATCACCACTGCAAATACAGCTGCAGAGGTGGATGTTTTTGACCAATTTACACAACTTCTCAATCGATTAGTCAGTCAACAGAAAATAATTGACAAACTTGAGGTTTGATTCATTGTTTAATTCATTTATCAACTAAACATATTTTGTTCCAGCTTAACAAAGGTTGAGATTTGCTGATTTTCTTCATACTTAGCCATGCAAGTGTCGTGCCTCTAGGGATGGTAGTCTTTCTGTCCAGACTAAAATATCTTTAGTTTAGTTTGTTTTGGTTTATTTTGGTCTTTTTTTTATATACATATACAACTCTAATACACACAAAAAAAAAAACAAGTCTTCATTGTCATTACATTTTAAGTAGTGACTGACAGAACAAGGCAAGTTTATGCTGACCGAAAAATGTGTAGTCTGAAGCCTGAGCTTATTACACCTTTTTAATTTCATTATTTTGAACTAATGGAAATTTGGTTCAGACATTAATGTTTTCCTCACATTGAATTGTATTGTTTTTAATGATCCCCAGACTTTTTATCTAGTGCCATCATCAGGTCAATTGGCCAATATTTTATGACGAAATATGTGCAAAACTACTGACATACTCATCAGCATCAGCTGTACTTTGTGTTCAGTGCTAACTAGCAAATGCTCGTCCACATGCAACCTGGTTTATTATGGAGCTCTTTCAGCTGTTTTTTAACCCTGCATATGAAAGTGCTAATGCCAGACCTCTTTTATAATAATTGTTATAACAGAGTTAATGTCCCATTTGTGAGGTTTTGTCGTTATTTTGTCTCTCACCTGTTTAAGTGAATGTGTCCAAAAGGTTATCTGGTAATTACAGTATTATAATTAGTTAATGCTTTTAAAATCACTTTGTTTGTTGTTTTGGTGTTAATTAGTACTCTTATTTTTAAAGACAGAATGTTTTAGCCATCAGTCTATTAGCAGGCAGGGATTGAGATTGAACTGTCTCATTAGTGTGTGTGTGTGTGTGTGTGTGTAATCATTACCTTTTTTATGACAGATAGTGATGTGATAGAGGAGTTCTGTCACATACAGACATACATGTATTACAAAACATAACTGTATAACATGATAAATCCAAACACAAAGAGACAGAATTCCAGTTTGAGCATCACTGTGCATACAAAGTTATTCAGCTCAAACATTCTGTTAAAAGCGTCAGCTAAATGAAATATAATGTAAAGTACAACCGGAAAATGCATTTTACATTTTCCCTAACATGAAACTGATTGCATTAACCGAGAGATACCGTATCATCAAAAGTGTGCAGAAATGTTGTTGGTTAGAGTGTCTAAGAAAATGTGGTTTGTTGCTGTTTGTCATAATGTCTGATCGCTCTTTTTCCATTTTAAGCAAAGAGCAAAAAATAAATATTTTTCATCTTTCAGCTCAGCAGAGAGAAATTGATTCTGAATTTGCCTCGGCGTTGATGCATTTGAATGCATCACTGTGTGCACCGCTGTATGACATGATAAAGGAGGCCATCATCATGCACGGACACTCTCACACTGTCATACACACACCTTATACCTGTAAGCACATTCACACACCACCTAGCAACTGCAGTATGCTGCGTAAAAGGTAGATCATTTGATTTTCATAAGCACTTTATTGAACATTGCTTATACAAATTGATTCAGACGGACCAAAGATTGAAAACAAAAAAACAAATATTTCACCCAGACATAAAAAAATCAAATTACAAAACACAACATAAAACATGCATTCAAAGAAACAAAACAGAGCAACAGAAACATTCATGAATGTGAAACAAGTCATCTCTCTGTCTTTCTCCTCTAGCTATTTAAACGTCACTCTCGCCTTCAGATGCATCACACATCACAACTCAAATCTATTTCATCTCAACTAATGCATCAGCACCCACCCTCTCTCACAGAGAAAGCAATTCAGCACCCATTCATATATTTTAAAAATATCAGTCTGTTTTGGTGGTGGCGAGTGTGTCTGAGCTGCCTGTATGTTCATCCATCTCACTCTGGTTTCCAGCACATAATTTCTTTTTAAATGTATAATTTCCAGCCTGAAGAGCAGGCAGAGCTATCTGACTTCTGCCTCCGACAGACTATAAGACACAACTGTCACCTTCTGATTGCTTTTCCAGACTCATATGTGAATATAGAAAGAGTTTACATACAGTAGCTGTATATGTTGAATCTATGCACACAAACGCAAACACACAAGAGGCTCCCACTTGAATGAGAACGTGAAAACACCAATTTTCTTAATACACACGTACACACATACCTGCTTATACTGCGGCAGAGCTTTGTGTACAGTATGTACCACCAGTGAGTATGTAATGGAGATTAATAGCTGGGTGTTCCAGCGGGGGAAGTGAACAGTGACAGGCTAGTGTTTGTCTAGTGCTGCTGTTGTCACTCATCCTGATTTATTTTTTTAACTTTCACACCACTTTATTGTTTATCATGGAGCTAGATCGTTTAAGTCATGCTGAAATAGAGTTTTGTTCATGCCGAATGCAACAGAAATTAGATCTCTGTTATCCGATCAGAGCTTTTGGAAGAAGAAATTTAATTTTTGCTTTATTCCCAGTAATGTTTTCCAGACCAGGATGTGAGATTATTTTGTGGTTAGTTTTGTATAAGCGACATGTCAGATGGATGGGACTTCATCCAGATCCCCACAACCTTTCTGGCACTTTAGACGACAATGTGCAGTATTACTGTAGTAATGGTGCAACTACTTGTTGAGTGTTTCTTTGTCTCTTGTATCTGTAGATTTAGAGAGGTTAAAAAAGACGCCATCCTCCAAACTCTTTATCTGTCTGCCTTGTATCACTACAGCCCCATTCAATTAGTTTCGGCGGTTAAAAAATCAAAAGCTTGACATTAACTGATGTTTTGGCCGTATAATCAATGTCTTTGAGGATGACCACTCTCTAGTATGGTATAGCAGTGGTTCTCAAAGTGGGGTCGGTGATGTGAAAAAGTTTGAGAACCACTGTAGTATAGGACCTTGATCCAGTGTCTGTGTCTGCAGCTGTAGTGCTATTTAACAGGCAGGTGGCTGATGGCATGACTGTTATAAATCACCTACTCACACTTCATGTGGCCACATTTATTTTCATCTCGTTGTATTTCATTAACAATGTAAAAAAACTAAGCTTCAAATCTTCAGTATCTACAGTATATAGAGACTGAAAAAATTAGTTATAGAAGAGGTTCTAAAAAGAATTGTTTAATTAATCAGGTGTTGAACCAGAAGCAAGTATCTCATTATAGTATCCTTTTACAAAACACTGAATCCCCACCGGCTGACATGTTGTCCCACTGTACCTGAACTCTGACATCTCTGCGTATGTTGGCAAGAACAAGATTAATGTCTACTCTGAAAAAAATCATTAAAGAATCCTTTCGTGACCTCCTGAAATTCTCTCATTACAACTCTGGTGCACCCAGACTGTGACGCATTGGTGTGGTAATGTATTTGCTACGATAAATTAAGAATCAGGAAAGAAAAGGAAAGTGCAAATAAGTAATGGTGTCAGGAAGCGATGAGGTCTTGCATTCTGAATGCATTTACATCTGGATTTATCAAGTTTTTCGTGTTTTTCGTCTGTTGGAGCAATCATTAGAAAATGGAAGAAGCTAAACATGACTGTCAATCTCCCTCGGACTGGGGCTCCATGCAAGATCTCACCTCGTCTCAATGATCCTAAGAAAGGTGAGAAATCAGCCCAGAACTACACGGGAGGAGCTGGTCAATGACCTGAAAAGAGCTGGGACCACCGTTTCCAAGGTTACTGTTGGTAATACACTAAGACGTCATGGTTTGAAATCATGCGTGGCACGGAAGGTTCCCCTACTTAAACCAGCACGTCAAGGCCCGTCTTAAGTTTGCCAATGACCATTTGGATGATCCAGAGGAGTCATGGGAGAAAGTCATGTGGTCAGATGAGACCAAAATAGAACTTTGTGGTCATAATTCCACTAACCGTGTTTGGAGGAAGAAGAATGATGAGTACCATCCCAAGAACACCATCCCTACTGTGAAGCATGGGGGTGGCAGCATCATGCTTTGGGGGGTGTTTTTCTGCACATGGGACAGGGCGACTGCACTGTATTAAGGAGAGGATGACCGGGGCCATGTATTGCGAGATTTTGGGGAACAACCTCCTTCCCTCAGTTAGAGCATTGAAGATGGGTCGAGGCTGGGTCTTCCAACATGACAATGACCCGAAGCACACAGCCAGGATAACCAAGGAGTGGCTCTGTAAGAAGCATATCAAGGTTCTGGCGTGGCCTAGCCAGTCTCCAGACCTAAACCCAATAGAGAATCTTTGGAGGGAGCTCAAACTCCGTGTTTCTCAGCGATAGCCCAGAAACCTGACTGATCTAGAGAAGATCTGTGTGGAGGAGTGGGCCAAAATCCCTCCTGCAGTGTGTGCAAACCTGGTGAAAAACTACAGGAAACGTTTGACCTCTGTACTTGCAAACAAAGGCTACTGTACCAAATGTTAACATTGATTTTCTCAGGTGTTCAAATACTTATTTGCAGCTGTATCATACAAATAAATAGTTAAAAAATCATACATTTTGATTTCTGGATTTTTTTTTTTTTTTTTAGATTATGTCTCTCACAGTGGACATGCACCTACGATGACAATTTCAGACACCTCCATGATTTCTAAGTGGGAGAACTTGCAAAATAGCAGGATGTTCAAATACTTATTTTCCTCACTGTAAATAACATTGTGTTAGTAATAAATCAGACAATATGGTGCTTTCAGAAAGTAGAAGACTCACAGCTGTAATCGCTGTCAAAGGTGCTTCAAGTACTAAGTTAAGTCTGAATACTTTTATCAATGTGTTATTTCAGTTTTTTTTTCTTTTGCAACATAACAATCTAAAAGTGAAGGGGTCTGAATACTTTCTGAATGTATGCACGGGAGTCACCGCAGTATTTATGTTTACAACAATTTGTGATTGTTAGCACCTTGCCAAAATCACATCATCAACTAGTATTGCCCCCAAAATGTGTGTACACATGGGTCAGAGTTTGCGCGGAGGACCGCACATTCTCACGTCAAGTTTGTTTCTTATAAATCACAACCTTTGCGTGGGAAGTGGCCTGTTTTTTGCATACGCCACGTTTATAAATGAGACCCCAGGTGAAGAGAAATATCACTGTTAGATGTTGACAGCAATGCTTATCAGAAGCCTAATCGAGGTCTAATAGCTGCAGGATTCAGGAAGTGGGATAATGGACTGGTTAGACTGGTGATGGCTGCACTTCCATCAATCTACTTTACTGTAGAAAAAGCACTCCCTCTGCCACATTTTGTGTTTCAATAATGACTAGCTGCCATTATCAAGCAGCACTAACATCTAACTCCTACAACACAGCAACTGTGCATAAATACTGACCTGTCAACTGGTCAATTTTCATTTACATACAACTTGTTTTCATGACCTGCCTGTTTTAGAGAATTTCCCTCCTTTGTCTTTATTTGCTGCCACATACTATAAGATTGTTGACTGACTGTTTTTATTGTTTGTTAATCTGTTGATTACGTTCTTGATTGATCGGTTAATCAGTTGGTCTATATAATGTCAGAAAATAGTCAATACTGACAACACCCTCCCTTTCATAAACCATACCTACGCCCACATTCATGTGTGTATTGTACTGCATTTTATTGCATGTTTCTCCAGCCTCTACGGTGTGTATAACCCTCTGGCCTTGTGTTTTATGTGCACATACATGTATCTACTTTGTGTGTATGTGACTGTCTGGCAGTCTAAGGGACAGATGTGATAATTATCATCCCAAATCTCTCTCATCTCTTTTTCAGCATCATAACCTGATTAATGCACTCGCTCTGTTTTACATTTTTTTTGTCTTCTGTGAAATAAAGGCACATGGCAGCGCTGCCAAAAGGAGGGGATAATATTGACGTGTAGAGGAGCCCTGTGTGTGCCAGCGCCGCTTCCTGCTCAGGCCAGCAGGTTTAGCAGTGTTAGCAGTCAGGCAGCTGTCCAGTGTGCAGACAGTAATAGCTGATATTTTGTGAATTAGGGTCTGGGCAGAGGGTTTATCTGTTGGGACTATGAGGCAGACAAACTGTGTAATCCCAAGCATCATTACATCATCCTCCGTTACCAACCCTCGCCTCGCCCCCACACCAATCATTCATCCATATTTCCAAGGTCAGTTGGGTAACATCCTGGCAGGGCTGATAATTTAATTTGAGAGATTAAACTTCCTGCAGGGATGCATCACAATGATGCACTGCTATTAATGGATTGCAGATTGATTGGTGATGTCACTGGGTAACCAAAGGTTAAGTAAAGGTGTGAGCAATCAAGAGGAATCTCATCATGCTTTTATCCTGCATCTATTGTTTGTTTTTTTCAGCAGCTAGCACATTGTATTCTCTATGAAATATTTATTATAACTGCTCTATCACCATGCAACACGTGTGCCTCTTAACTTGCAACTTGTGGCAGCAAACTGAATATTTTTCACTTCTCAAGTACACAATAGTGTTTCATTAGTGCAAAGTGAAGCACTGAAGTGAGGCCTCTAAATGGGGTTAGATTTGTAAAAGGAAATGCAGTTATTTAAGCCAACTAAAGGAAATCCTGTATGCAAAATAGAAATATGTTCAAGTTAGTTTAAACTTCTACCTTCACTTATGTGTTTTTCCATCTCTTGTCCACCAGTGCGCTACCTGCTGAAGAACAATGTGAGTCCCGACCTCTGCAATGAAGACGGCCTCACCGCCCTGCATCAGGTAAGAATGTCCGACTCTGTCTCTACCTGTTTGTCTCTCTCCACCTTTGGTCTTTCTCTCTGTTTCATTTCTCTGAAACTGTGGCACTGATGGCATCTTACTCAAATTGAAAATGACAAAATTATGTAAAGTATTTAGATAGATTGTTTGTTTAATGGTAGGTAGCTGTTTACTTATCACAGGTTTATGGGTTAGACCAGGGGTCTCAAACTCAATTTACCTGGGGGCCGCTGGAGGTAGAGTGTGGGTCAGGCTGGGCAGCATCAAGTATTTCACAAAAGCATTATTTGTTTGCTTTCTTATCTTGTTGCCTCAATAGACATTTTTAAGATTGGCGACCCGGTTCTTTCTCTCATCTCCCATGTCATTTTGTATACTCCTCAGCATGTCTAGTTGAGTAATGACGTAATGATGCTATATTCCTTGAACACCGCAACTTTCTCTGTGCACATGAGACACATAGGGGTGCCCCCTGTGCTTGACAAAAAAATCTTCCGTCTCCCACTTTCCCTGAAATTGCCTGTGCTCGTCGCCAACCTTTCTCTTCACGGCATGTTTTGAGAGAGACATGACTGGAACTGGGTGATGGCATATATTTTCCGTCACTCCGGAACACGTTTCAACCAAGTGACTAATGTTGATACTTCCCCAGGTACTTCGTGGTACTACTTGGCTAGCTTGACTAACCCTAACCGTTGACAACAACGGCAGCCAGAAGCTGTCATGAGACTATCTATGGTAGCCCATAAGTGATTAAAAAAAAAAAAGAAGAAAAAAAAGTGTGGCACGTGCGGCACACGCAACGACTCAGCAAAAAGGTACGTGTCAGAACAACGCGCGGGCCGCACTAACACTAAACTTTGATGTCAAGTAGGGGGCCACAAAATATCATCCCGCGGGCCTTAATTGGCCCCCGGGCCGCGAGTTTGAGACCCATGGGTTAGATCCTTCTTCTGTCCTTATGCTAACACAAATTAACTGAAAACATCACTGAAAAACACATCTTGGGATACCCTCTGGTACCCAGCTTATACTTATTAAATCAGGCTTTCCTGTACTTACAATATAGACATATTAATATACCACAGCCACTATTGAGAGTCACAAAGTGACTGGAGCATATGCTGGCTTCCCGTGGGCAAAAGGAAATAAAAGTAATGCAGTTTAATATAGAAATAAATAAAAAAATACTGAAGACTAAACAAAATATAATTTTGTAAAATGTATTCAACCTGCCCTTTCAAGCTGTGTGATGTATGCTTGAGTTTGTTCTGTTGTCAAACGTTCCACGTAAAACATTATGACTCAAACTTCTATTAATCAAGTCCAACTTTACCATTACGATCTCAGTCTCTGTTAAAATATAATGAAATCATTTCCTGGTGTTATTAATGTGTAGCAGTATGATTTATAAGAGCCATGTGCAGAATAGAGTGTTGAAGTTTTCTGACAATGAAGAAATAATTTTTAATAGTGAGGAAATGAGTTCAGTATTGGGGAAATTAGTCCATTTTGATGCCGGAAATTGATAGCGGGGATCAGGCCCATTTCCACTTGCTAATTAGAGCCATTACTGGCGTGTTAATTAAAGCTTCCACCTCATCCAAATAAATGCACCGCATCACTTCTCACTCAAAACTGATCAGTCTGTGTAAATAATGGACCAGTAGATGACTCATCTAATCACAAATCAGCCTTTCAGTCGTTTGATTTGAAAGGTTGTCCTTCATTCCTCTGACTTATAGCCAGTTCCTGTCACCACAGTTCAAATGTGTACAAACATTTATTAGACTCCAGGTAGCGTGAAACAACAAAGTCACCAAGTACCACCATCAAATCCTGGGACCAGTTTCCCAAAGGCCTGGTCTTAGCTCAAACTAATAGTCAGCCTGGATCATAGAAAATGTCAATCACTGGAGAGGGTAAACTCAGAATCTTATTTTTGTAAAATAAACCCACATTGAGGTGTGGACAACGTCTTTATGGGCAGAGAAGGAAATGGCATGGAAGGATGGCACCTTAAAGCATTTCAGAAGGATGTGATGCTCATTTATTACCTCAGTTTCTCCTCTGCTTTTCACCCTTCCCTGGCCCCTCTCATTTCTCTCTCTTCAAAGTTGTGCTGTACACCTCTGACAGTTTATGTCCCATCTTTTCGCTCTGCCTCAGCTAACACAGCCATCTCTCTTTCCCTCTCGGCTACTCAAAGCCCTAGTACTCTGGCACCTGCTGGGAGGCAGCGAAATGAACAATGGGAAGAGAAAATTGAAGTCCATCAGTCACCACCGGTGTGGCTGGTGTTTTAAAAGCTGTGGTCTGTTGGCTGCCGAGAGATCAGATTGACCTTTTGGCTTTCAATGTGTGTACCAGATAATCTGCTATTTGGATGGGTCAGCCTGCACACTGTCTTCAAGATGAGACCTTTTCACTTCTGCTACAATATGAAAAATACCACCATTCACAACTAGGCAAATAGGGACACATTACAGAAAGACACACATAGGGAATATACACACACACACACAAACACACACACACACACACACACACACACACACACACACACACACACACACACACACACACACACACACACACACACACACACACACACACACACACACACACACACACACACACACACACCATGTGGCAGAGGGTCAGATAAGTAAAGGGAAGTGGTTGTGATGTTTCTCTAAATGAGATGTCATAGCTACCTAGGGTTGGTCTCACCTCACCACTGATATGAGACATTAATCAATAGATGGCTTTCAGGGGAACTGATTGTGACAGAACACACACACACACACACACACACACACACACACACACACACACACACACACACACACACACACACACACACACACACACACACACACACACACACATGCACATACACAAGCACCCAGGCACACACTTCAAGATTTGCTATGCTTCGTGGAAGCACCTTGACAGCTTCAGTTCTGATAGAGAACGTATCATTTTCTACAGTTTGCTGGCTGGATTGCATTGGGATGATGTGAAGGATAAATGGAGATCTTTTGTTCAGTGACAAGGTTATGCATGTGTGTGTTTGTATGAATGTAATGCCATGTTCAGGCCATCATTAGTACTGCATCAAAAACACATCCTTCTTATTCATTTTAATGAACACACTGTATTGGAAACATGGGGGTCCCAAACAACTGTATATTTTAAAACGGGGCAGAAAACCCTGTCTTTGTATTTTAGGTGATCACATTTAGCCCAAAAATACAGAGATAGGATTTTTGGTCCGTATCGCCCAGCCCTACTTCTGTGTGTGCCCTCTTGACTTTAGATGTTTGTTTGCTTTATGTCTGTTAATCTTTTTGCTGATAGAGGCAAACTAGTGCCAACAAAAACTAGAGTGACGGACAATTGTCGGGTTGGTTTGTCCAGCACCTTAACACAGCTCAGATGCAGCTAAAAGTGATCAGTGGAAATAACATGGCTGATATCTGAAAGTATGCACAGTGAAACATATCTGCAAAGCACATATATCCAGTTACAAGCTGCAACATATTGACTTTTAAAACAAGCACTTCCTGTCTACCTGCCAGCCCAGATACACCTTGGGAGCCAATCAGTTTAGGGCAACACATGACTTTGGTTTGAGGGAGATTGTTAGGTGTTGGTACTGGTTGGCTTTGCTATCAGGCATGGCCACAACAGCATGGGTTAGCATGGCTATCCTCTGCTGTGAGCCCCAATGCAAACTGATTCACAACTCGGGGAGATTAAACATCTAGGAGAGTATAGCTTCCTTGACCATCTTTCTTTTTCCTTACCTGTATCGGTAGTAACACTCCCACACCAACACAGTGCTATTTTTGGTCTAAACACTTTTTTTTTTGGATTATTTTTTGGCATTTTAGGCCTTTATTTTGATAGGACAGTTTAGGAATGAAAGGGGGGAGAGAGGGGGAATGACATGACAAGTCGGAATTGGACCTGCGGCCACTGCGACCAGGACTGAGCCTCTGTACATGGGGCACACGGTCTACCAGGTGAGCTACCCAGGCACCCCGTCTGAACACCCTTTCAGGTGGAGGGAGATGTTATCGTTGCTAAACACACCCGCCTCATGTTGTCATATCTTTGGTTAAGTCATCGGTTACCGGTCACTGGTTGTCTGGCTCTGCGTTCTTGTGTTTTGCTTCAGAACCTCAGTGTGGCTGAGTCGGCACGATGACCCAGAACATCAACAGACGTCTGGAGTCACATTTAAAAACATCTTACTTCAGTGATTCTACCCCTCAAATATTTATGCAGTGATTACAGAGACGGGTATAGAGATGACGGAGACGGGCTTTTAACTTGTCCTGTAATGATCATCTGCAGGATTTGAGATGAGAAGACCGCAACCCTGTGTGGTCCCAGACTGTTCATTAGTCAGTCAGCTCTTCATTACTGCAGCCTTTGAGGAACTTTAACTCAGACCTGCTAGCCTTTCAGTACCATGTTCTTACACTCAGCTCCCCAAATTCAGTAATTAACCCTTAAACTGTCACTCTAGTCTCCTGTACTTTTTTGTTATTTTTGTGTTTTCAATTATTTTTCATTTAGCCTTTTAGGTCTAATTCTCAACATTGGAAGTTTCTGCACACAAGACCCCCTTTCCTCGTCATGATTTAAATTAGCCCTATCATAGCTGGCAACATTTTAAGCCCTTTTATCCTGCAGTCTCAGCCACCTGGTCCTGGTCTTGCTCACTTAGCCGCTCATTATTTCAGTTTCATTGCCAGCTCTGTCAACCATGGCCCTCATGGTGCTAGCCCTGACACAATGTCAGTCACATTCTCAGCCTTATTTCCTCGACATTTTGCTCCTCAACACAGACCACAGTCCTCTCCGCCCACTGACGGATCCCAGCAAGACTGTTGCTGATGTTTTCCAGCCACATAATCTGAGCCTTTATCCGAGCCACACTCTCATCCTTGTGTGAATAGTTTTCATGAAAGACACATTATTTCCTTACTTGCCTCATTGTCTTGTTGCCAAAACAAGAAGAATGGAGGCTGGTGGGATCTACAGGGGTTGGCTAGGCTTTGGTGGAGTGACTAGTTCCTATAGTAAAAAGCTAAGAGATTAGTTTAGTCAGCTAGCAGGTGGGCTGAAGTATGGGGGTTTATTCAGAAGGAGGTTAGGAGATTAGCCTAGTTGTTGGCTGGTGTGTAGGTGGATATCTCTTGTTTTTTTGTTTTGTTTTGACGACATCTGTCATGCCAATGCTGCAGGCTGGAGATTTAAATGCAAGGTAATCCATCAGTGTATCAGATGTCTTTGACAAGCTTGTATGTCTCTTAAGAGTCTTATGAGGGTGTTCATTCCCCCTGAATTATATCCTCAAGCTTGACCAATTACCAGACTCATAATTTGCTCTCTGAATTACCATCTCTGTGTAAAAAGAGGAAGAAAATGCCTTCATACATGCATGCGCACACACATGGTGCTTTGCCTCGAATCTGTTGTCTTTGCTACCCCTTTAACGTCATTGACGCCGGAAGTAGTTGACACAAATAAACCAGTATCACTTCTACTTTTGGGAGCTCAGAAGAAGGTCTCGTAAACAGTTCATGCTCATTCTGTCTCTTGCCTAGGTTCAACTAAATTTAAAGCTGTGTATCTCACACTAGGTTCAACTGAATTAAAAGGTGTGATTGGTTTGCACAGGAACCTTTCACACCATTCTGCAGATTGCTGTAGAAAAGATTCAGAGAACCCTCAAAGTGACCTCATCCTGTGCTCTGTGACTGGCACCAGGATGTTCATACTGTACTGCTTCATGTCTTTCTTCTTTTTCTTTTCATGCTGCCTGATTGCTTTTAGTATCCTGTAGCTCTTTGTCCTTCTCATATACAGTAATGCCAGTTAGTATCTAAGTGTCCTAATGTTAGCCACAGGAACTGGTGACACCAGACCAAGTAAGGCTTGTAGCAGCAGAAAACCCAGAGGAGTGAGGGTGAAATTTACTGCTTTTTCTTCTAACGGCAAAATAGTCATTTCTTCTTTAAAAAGTTTACATTTTTCATGTCAATCATAGAAATATTCAGATTTTCTTATTCGTTTAAGTTGATATTAAACTATATATTGATCTTATACATGCTTGTTGCCAATTTTTGGGTTATTTTTCTGACTCTGGCAAGGAAATATAACGTCCACATTCCTAATCCTGCCTGCAAAGGTCTGATTGGGTTGGTTGTTTTTTTTCCAAACAGGGAAGCACCTGTCAATGAGAACAACACCAGAATAATTAGAATTGTGGAAAAAAAATATATAAGGGTGTGTAACCAGGCCAAATATTGCCAGGTGCATTTCTGCTGTTTTCTACTTCTACACACTAAAATGACCCGCAGCTCAGACTTTCCACTTCTTCAGGAAACATCACATAAACAGTGTCTCTGTAGCTAAATATGGATTGGGTTTTAGTGGTCAGTTAGAGTTAAAAAATCAAACTGTCTCAGGAGAAAATGCAGAAATAATTCTCATGTTATCCTTTTGGACTGTCTGCGAAAAAGCGCTAATCTTACTACATACTTTTTACCGTGACTGAAGCGTTACTCACAGGATGTTTGTCAGCCAGTAGTGTTTCCAATCAGTCAGCCTTTGTGTTTTCTATGCATCTATTTCACCTTATCTGCTTTCCTGCTATCTGTCCTCTCCATCTGTGATGTAATTTCATTTCCTCTCTTGTGTTGTATATAATTTATGTGTACTTCCCCCACACTCCTGTCAGAGCTGCCTTATCTGAGTAGCCTTGGCAGTTTAAGCTACAAAACTGTAGAGAATGCACACAACTCATTTTCTCCTTATGTGGTCTTTTTTATTACTATTGTTGTTTCTTAAAAAAATATATTCAGATAAAGATATTTTTTAGACGGTAGGCAGGCAGAGACAGAGATGGAGTACAGGTGACTGAGAAGACAGACAGACAACAGAGGTTTTGTTTTAAGGCCGGCAGGGAAGCATGTGGTACTAAAGGTGGCGGTCTCAACCATTAAATCATCTCACAGTCACATCTGGTCGCCTCGTCACGAAACGACAGCTTATGTGCTCAATTCTTGTTGGCTGGATTACATTACACTCAATACTCCTACTACATATACTACAACCCCAAATCAGAAAAAGTTGGGACAGTATGAAAAACACAAATAAAAAAAGAAAGTAGTGATTTCTAAATGTACTTTGACTTGTATTTCATTGCAGACAATGTGAACACAAAATATTTCATGTTTTGTCTGGTCAACTTAATTTCATTTGTAAATATACATCCTTTCCTATCATTCAGACCTGCAACACATTCCAAAAAAGGTTGGGACAGGAGCAATTTAGGGTTAGTAATCACGTAAATTGGTTAAATAATGATGTGATTTGAAACAGGTGATATCAACAGGTGATTGTAATTATGATTTGGTATAAAAGCAGCATCCAAGAAAGGTCTAGTCCTTTAGGAGCAAAGATGGGCCAAGGATCGCCAGTTTGCCAACAAATACGTGAGAAAATGATTGCAATGTTTAAAAACAATGTTCCTCAAAGAAAGATAGGAAGACATTTGCTTATTTCACCTTCAACAGTGCATAACAATTAAAAGATTCAAGGAATGAGGAGGAATTTCAGTGCGTAAAGGACAAGGGCACAAGCCTTCAGGCGGCACTGCATCAAGAATTGTCATTCATCTATAAGCGATATCACCACATGGGCTCAGGACTACTTTGGCAAACCTTTGTCAAGTACCACAATACGTAGTTAGAGCCACAAATGCCAGTTAAAACTGTACTGTGCCAAAAGGAAGCCCTATGTTAACAGTGTCCAGAAGTGCCGTCGACTTCTCTGGGCTCGGAGGCATCTGGGATGGACCATCACACAGTGGAAACGTGTACTGTGGTCAGATGAATCAGTATTTCAGGTATTTTTTGGGAGAAATGGATGCCGTGTGCTCCAGACCAAAGAAGAAAAGGATCATCCAGGCTGTTACCAGCAACAAGTCCAAAAGCCAGGGTCTGTCATGGTATGGGGTTGTGTCAGTGCCCTTGGCAAAGGTAACTTGCACTTCTGTGATGGCACCATTAATGCTGAAAAGTACATAGATATTTTGGAGCACAATATGCTGCCTTCAAGAAGACATCTTTTCCAGGGACGTCCATGCATATTTCAACAAGATAATGCAAAACCACATTCTGCACACATTACAAAGTCCTGGCTGCGGAAGAAGAGGATACGGGTACTTGACTGGCCTGCCTGCAGTCCCGACCTGTCTCCAATAGAGAATGTGTGGCGCATTTTGAAGCGCAAAATGCGACAACGAAGACCCCATACTGTTGCCCACCTTAAGACTTGTTTGCAGCAAGAATGGGACAAAATTACACCTGAAACATTTCATCACTTGGTGTCTTCGGTCCCTAAACGTCTTTTAAGTGTTGTGAAAAGGAATGGCAACATTACAAAGTGGTAAATGCTTTACTGTTCCAACTTTTTTTGAAATGCGTTGCAAGAACCAAAATAGGAATTTTGTTTTTTTGAAAAGAAAACAATAAAAATCATGAGGAACACATTAAATGATGTGCTGTTGTATTGTCTGCAATGAAATACAAGTCAAAGTACATTTAGAAATCACTACTTTCTTTTTGTATTTGTGTTTTCCATACTGTCCCAACTTTTTCTGATTTGGGGTTGTACAAGGATATTTATTGTCAGGAAGGCAACATTTACTATTTGCTAGTGAAGTTAATTGCTGTGTAATGTTCTGTTGTCTTGAAAATATGGTTAGTCATTTTTCGACCCATTCATTTTTGATATATTGGTCTGTTACTGGTGCCTATAGCCCATTGTCTAAATGATGCCAATAAGATGCACAAGAAGACAGTCTGCTGTTGCATTTTCCAAAGTGAATTTAGGCTGTTTTCTAATCTCCCCTTCTATTTCATAGCATTTCCACCCTGTTGCTTTATATTCATGTTTGTACGTCCTCTCTGTATTACTGTGAATTGCTCTCGCTCCTAATCTCAGACACTAGAAACCTCTAGAGATTGCACTTCCGCTCTTCCTCTATGTAAACCCATGACAAAGGAAAAACTGTCTGCTTTGCACACCTCAACTTCTCAAGATTTATTTGGTAAGCATCGTGCAGTGTGGTGGAATATTTAAAGACGGAGTGTAAAAGGTGAAAAAGTTATTTTTAGGGTAAATAAGTTTATCCGATGTGTAACAGCATCTCTAAATGAATTGGGTCTTCAAAGTGAATGCGGCCGGCTACCTAGCAGGAATGGAAACAGTCAGAAGCTTCTTTCAAGCATTGAATGCCTAACACAAATTTGACATGTTGGTGCCAAGTCTGGATAAGCACTCGTGTCACCTTAAAGTTGTTTCATGCTGCGTGGCCAGTGAGCTCAGTTGGTAGAGCAGGCGCACATATAGCAGGCACACATATATAGAGGTTTATTCCTCGATGCAGAAGGTCCAGGGTTCGAGTCCGACCTGTGACGGTTTTCCTGCATGTCTTCCCCCTCTCTCGCCCCTTTCATGTCTGTGCTGTCCTATCATTAAAGGTGGAAATGCCCATTAAAAATCTTTAAAGAAAAAAGAAGCCGTTTCATGCTTCTTGGGTTCAGCGTGGTCGGGGCGCTGCGGACGGCGCATAGTCACAGCAAACCATCTGGTCTTTCATACTAAGTGCGATCAGAGCGGCTCAAAGAATGGACTTCTTCTCTCCTGTAGCCAATCATCGCAACACGCTCTATGCGTCCGCATCGTTACACAATCTTGGAGGTGTGCAGCTCAGCGATCAAACCCTCCGCGCGGAGTCACCCAGGCCACATTTGCGTCATATCGGCGTCCACACTGCGCCCACTGCGCTCAATGCTAGAAGCATGAAACCGCTTTTACGCAGTCAGGACGACAGTGTTATCAAGTTGCACCAGGTAACTTTTCTGTAACACTTTCGACACAAGTCTGAGTCTAATGCTGTCCGATTAATGTTAAGTCTAGCTGTAACAGCTAGACTTTGGCTCAGCAGTACAACTACAAGAGAAATCTACAGGACAGGACCTCCTTGAACCCTGCTCTATAAGTTGTTGTTTTTAACAATGTTTTTTATGAATTTTCATTGCAATTACAATTTTCAACCCCTCTTCTTGTTAATTTCATTTTTGTGAGTCAGTGACTCATTTTATCCCTTAATTCTTACAGGTCACTTTATTTTTTTAATTCATATCAGACATTTCTGGTTAAGGCCTTGACATATTACTATTAATGTCTGTAACTCAGCTACTCAGCTACTGAGTTACAGGCATTAATAGTAATATAGTTTGGCTGCTACTTGGCCAGATGCCGATGTTGTTGGTACTGTATCTAACTTCCAGCCTGTCCTCTCTGCTTTAGAAATGAACTTCGCTGCCTCCCATTTCAGCAATATAAATCAATATTAAGTCAAAATAAAATAATAATAAGTATTAATGTGTATGTTACATTTAGTTTTCAGTGACCTAAACCTTTTGGGACTTTCTTTCTAAGTCAGTTGTAGCTGTGGCAGAGACTTGTTGATGTTAAATGCTGTAAAATGACAGATTACTTAATAGTGTGTTAGCCCTGTGTCCAGGGTGTACCTCACCTATTCACAATGCATGCTGGGATAGGCTGCTGCTTCCCAGAACTCTTAGCAGGATAAGTGGTTTACACTTTTCTGTCTTTGTTTAAATCTTTCAGTGGGTAGAATTAGGGATTAATAGCACTCTGCAGATTTAACATTTCATCATGACAGATGTCTCATTTTCATTTCATGGCTTCTCACAAAAGAGAAAGTGCTCTTTGGTTAAAAAAACAAACATGCAGCTGTTCCTGGGAACAGAAAATGATTTGTATGACTTTTCTTCTTCTCTGGGTTCCAACATAAGATTTGATAGATCAGATTCAAACCCACAACTTTACCAGCACAAATAATAACATTGGCTCCTGCTGAGATGCCCCTCTCAGACTTTGGAAACAACACTTGCTCTGAAGCCTTCAGTTTTCTGATTATATCTGACCCTCCTGCTGTGCTAAAGTAATCCCATTATTTGACTTCATGTCTGCTCCTTGCACTGTCTTCCTCTCTCTGTTGTCTTTGTTCAGCGGCGTAGCACTGCCACACGCACACACGCACACACACACACACACACACACACACACACACACACACACACACACACACACACACACACACACACACACACACACCAATTACCTCAGATGGAGAAAACCGCTGTTACTGACAGCAGCTATATTGTAGGATGGTTTACATGGAAAAATTCTCCTTCCTCCCCACCCTAAAATCCCACCCATGTTAACAAGGAAAATACGTTTTGTCCCTTTCTGTCTTTGGCTCTCTGTGGATGGGTGTGAGTTATGGGTGCAATACCAGCTTTGTCACAGATCCAGAGAACAACCCACACAATGGGTGAGATGTCACAATGACTGTGACCAAATTGGCTTAATGTGTTTTCAGTTTTTTCACTCTGCAATATGCAATTAAATGACTTTTGTAGAGATGCTGTTTGACTTGGTACAGTAAGAGACTTCTTGTTCGTCTAGTGACAAATGAGTCTCTTTTTGTTCCTTTTCTGCAATGATTAAGATGCTGAAGCATATAGCATCAATGTAGCACTGCTGAGTACTTACTGTTTGAATGATATGCTATATCAGAAATGTAGAGCTTCTTTTCAGCCAGCATTTCATTAAACCTTTTGTTCTGCCTTCTTGCCTCCTGTTCACTGAATATAATTTCTCTCCTCTTTATCAATTTCTTTTTTACTCCCTTTTTTTCCCACCGTGTTACATTTCTTCCCTCATCTAACTCAATCTCAAAAGAAAGTATCAACTAAACACATCTTTTTTCCCCATCTCCCTCCACCTCTCTTTGACTACAGTGTTGTATAGATAACTATGAGGAGATGGTGAAGATCCTGCTGGACCGAGGAGCCAGCGTCAACGCTCAGGACAACGAGCTGTGGACGCCTCTGCACGCCGCTGCTACCTGTGGCCACGCAGGACTGGTCAGGATACTCATTTCACAGTAAGACATGCAGAGACACTACACCAGGGTTTCCTGCAGCACTTTATAGTGGAGGTGAAATAAAGAGCACCCTTGCTGGAGTCTAGTAATGACATCTGGGTTTGTGTTGACAGAAGTCAAATAACCCACTCAGTCACAATCAGGTGCTGATGTGTAGGAATAAGTTCCTATTGACCAGCTGGACTTGTATTAAGAAGACAGTTCAAGGAGCAGACATGAAGTCAAATAATGGGATTACTTTATCGCAGCAGGGGCATAAGGGCATTGCTTACCTTTATACGCACAAAAAAAGTAAAATATAGTATGTCGAAAAAAAGTCATAGTATAGAATGTTGAAAAAAAGTCATAGTATGGCATGTCAAAAAGTGATAAAACAGTCATGATATGTCGAAAAAGCGATTTAAAAAAAAAAAAAAAAAAGTCTGTATAGTATATCCAAAATTGTCATAGCATAGTATGTTAAAAAAAAAATGGTTAAAAAATGTCATTGTATAGCATTTCGGAAAAAGCCATTAAAAAGTGGTATGATATGTCGAACAAAGTCATAGTATAATGTCTAATAAAATAGTCATAGTATGACGAAAAAAGTCAGAGTATAGTATGTGGAAAAAGTGATGAAGTCATGGTATAGTATGTTGAAAAAAGTCATAGTATAACATGTCAAAAAAGTGATTAAAAAGTCATAGAATGCAGTGTTTCCCCCCCCCCCCCCCCCCCATTATTTCTTTTACATTAAACTACCGATATACAGGAAACAACTTAAAGACTGAGAATGAGTGTATTGGCAGTTTCATTTTGAGGTTTCCCTCACCTGCGTCCTCTGATAACAGCTGACAGTAAGTTCACATTTTCACAGCGTTGAGCCAGCTCCAAAAAACAGCAACAATCCTAAAGCAAAAGCTCTCTGTCTTCCATGTCACTCACACACATCTAGGCCTTGTGTGCGCAGCTGGTGTAGCCAGTTAAAACATACATTCCGTGGCACATACACTCCGCTAACGGTCCGCATACGTTACGTGTTCAGTTCAGCCAAAGTCGCGCAACCTTGCCCCTACAGTTAGGTCCGGACATATTTGGAAAGTGGCACAATTTTCATAATTATAGCCCTGTGCGCTAACACAATGGATTTGAAATTAAATCATCGTGATGGAATTGTAGTGCAGCTTTTCAGTTTTAATTTTAGGGTATTTACATCAAAATTGGAGGAAGGGTTTAGGAATCACACACATTTTCATACATAGTCCCCTTATTTCAAGGGACCTAAAGTAATTAGACAAATTAATATAATCATAAATAAAATGTCCACTCTTAATACTTAGTTGAGAATCCTTTGCAGACGATGACTGCCTGAAGTCTGGAACCCATTAGACCAAACGTTGGGTTTCCTCCTTTGTGATGCTTTGCCAGGCCTTGACTGCAGCTGTCTTCAGCTGTTTGTTTTTTTGCAGGTCTTTGTGCCTTAAGTTTTGTCTTAAGCAAGTGGAATGCATGCTCGATCGGATTGAGATCAGGTAATTGACTCGGCCATTGTAGAATATTCCACTTCTTTGCCTTGAAAAACGCCTGGGTTGCTTTTGCAGTATGTTTTGGGTCATTGTCCATCTGTACTGTGAAGTGCCGTCCAATCAACTTTGTTGAATTTGGCTGAATATGAACAGACAGAATGTTCCTATATACTTCAGAATTCATGCCGCTGCTTCCATCTTCTGTCATATCATCAATAAACACTAGTGACCCAGTGCCACTGGAAGCCGTGCATGCCCATGCCATTACACTGCCTCCACCATGTTTTATAGATGATGTGGTGTGCTTCGAATCAAGAGCCGTCCCAAGCCTTCTCCATATTTTTCTCTTCCCATCATTCTGGTACAGGTTGATCTTAGTTTCATTAGTCCAAAGAATGCTGTTCCAGAACTGGGCTGGCTTTTTTAGATGTCTTCTGGCAAACTCTAATCTGGCTTTTCTATTCTTGAGGCTTATGAATGGTTTGCACCTTGTGGTGAACCCTCTGTATTTGCTCTCGTGAAGTCTTCTCTTTATGGTAGACTTGGATAATGATACCGCTACTTCCTGGAGAGTCTTCTTCACTTCACTAGATGTTGTGAAGGGGTTCTTCTTTACCGTGGAAAGGATCCTGCGATCATCAACCACCGTTGTCTTCCGTGGACGTCCAGGCCTTTTTGTATTGCTGAGCTCACCGGTGCGTTACTTTTTTCTCAGAGTGTACCAAACTGTTGATTTGGCCACTCCTAATGTTTCTGCCTTCTCTCTGATGGATTTTTCCTTTTTTCTGAAGCCTAAGGATGGCCTGCTTTACTTGCATTGAGAGATCCTTTGACCGCATGTTGTGGATTCAGCTTCTAAATGAAAATGTCACACCTGAAATCAACTCCAGACCTTTTATCTGCCTAATGGATGATGAAATAATGAGGGAATAGCCCATACCTGCTCATGAAACAGCTTTTGACTCAATTGTCCAATTACTTTAGGTCCCTTGAAATTAGGGGACTATGTATGAAAATGTGTGTAACTCCTAAACCCTTGATGTTTTCATTTCAAATCCATTGTGTTAGTGCACAGGGCCAAATTGTGTCACTGTCCAAATATTTCTGGACCTAACTGCGCATATATATATATATATATATATATATATATATATATATATATATATATATATATATATATATATATATTTACACATATTTTCAACTGTTCGTAACTGTTAAACTGCTAAATAGTTGTGTGATGTGTAAATCAATGTTGTTTTTATTTATTTTCAAAAGATATCTCCACTAAACCACAATTGTGCTAGTGGTCACACAGTTAAGTTTTTGTACACCCTCATAAATAGTTGTGTGATATGTAAATCAATGTTTTTATTTATTCAGCACCACCACCCGCAGCACCCCAATAGCCATAGTATAGATAGAATGTTAAAAAAGTCATAGCGTAGTATATCCAAAAAAGTAATTGTATAGTATATCAAAAAAGTGATAGTATAATATGTCGGAAAAAAGTCATAGTATAGAATGTTAAAAAAAATCATAGTAGAGTATATCCCAAAAAGTCATAGTATAGTATGTCGAAAAAAGCCAGTAAAAGGTCAAAGTGTAGTATGTTGAAAAAGGTCATAGTATAGTATGTTGAAAAAAGTGATAACAAAGTCATAGTATAGTATTCCGAAAAACGTGACAAAAAAGTCATAGTATATCGAAAAAAGTCATGGTATAGTATGTCAAAAAAAAGTGATAACAAAGTCATAGTACAGTATGTCAAAAAAAGTAATAACAAAGTAGGCCACCAAAGAGTCCGTGAAAACAGTAATAGAATAGTATGTCGATAAAAAACATTAAAACGTCATAGTATAGTATGTCGAAAAAAGTCAAGGTATAGTATGTTGAAAAAGTCATAGTATAGTTTGTTGAAAAAAGTAACGAAAAGGTCATAGTATGTATATCGAAAAAAGTCAGTGTAGTACGTCGACAAAGGTCGTAGTATATTATGTTGAAAAAAGTGATAACAAAGTCATAGTATACTATGTCGAAAAAAGCCATTGAAAGGTCAAGTTTAGTATGTTGAAGAAAATCATAGTATAGTATGTCGAAAAAAATGTCATGAAGCAGGCCAGCCTGGACATCGAACCTAAGTCAGACTCGGCAGTGACTATTTGCTAGTTGCCAGCAGTGCAAACTACTTTGCCAGTGTGCCACCAAAGAATTTATGTTGAAAACAGTAATAGTATAGTATGTCGAAAAAAGCCATTGAAAGGTCAAAGTGTAGTATGTTGAAGAAAATCATAGTGCTAGTGTCAAAAAAAAATGTCATGAATCAAGCCAGCCTGGACTGGGTATCGATTCGAACCTGGGTCAGACTCGGCAGTGGCTATTTGCTAGTTGTCAGCAGTGCAAACTACTTTGCCAGTGTGCCACCAAATAATTTGTGTTGAAAACAGTAATAGCATAGCATGTCGAAAAAAGCCATTAAAAAGTCATAGTATGGTATGTCTAAAAAAAGTCAAGGTATAGTATGTCCAAAAAAAGCCATTAAAAAGTCATAGTATGTACAACCCCAAATCAGAAAAAGTTGGGACAGTATGAAAAACACAAATAAAAAAAGAAAGTAGTGATTTCTAAATGTACTTTGACTTGTATTTCATTGCAGACAATACAACAGCACATAATTGAATGTGTTCCTCATGATTTTTATTGTTTTTTTTCCTCCAAAAAAACTAAATTCCTATTTTGGTTCTTGCAACACATTTCAAAAAAAGTTGGAACAGTAAAGCATTTACCACTTTGTAATGTTGCCATTCCTTTTCACAACACTTAAAAGACGTTTAGGGACTGAAGACACCAAGTGATGAAGTGTTTCAGGTGTAATTTTGTCCCATTCTTGCTGCAAACAAGTCTTAAGGTGGGCAACCATACGGGGTCTTCGTTGGGGCTTTGTAATGTGTGCAGAATGTGGTTTTGCATTATCTTGTTGAAATATGCATGGACGTCCCTGGAAAATATGTCTTCTTGAAGACAGCATATTGTGCTCCAAAATCTCTATGTACTTTTCAGCATTAATGGTGCCATCACAGAAGTGCAAGTTACCTTTGCCAAGGACACTGACACAACCCCATACCATGACAGACCCTGGCTTTTGGACTTGTTGCTGGTAACAGTCTTGATGATCCTTTTCTTCTTTGGTCTGGAGCACACGGCGTCCATTTCTCCCAACAAATACCTGAAATGCTGATTCATCTGACCACAGTACACGTTTCCACTGTGTGATGGTCCATCCCAGATGCCTCCGAGCCCAGAGAAGTCGACGGCGCTTCTGGACACTGTTAACATAGGGCTTCCTTTTGGCACAGTACAGTTTTAACTGGCATTTGTGGCTGTAACTACGTATTGTGGTACTTGACAAAGGTTTGCCAAAGTAGTCCTGAGCCCATTATAGATGAATGACGATTCTTGATGCAGTGCCGCCTGAGGGATCGGAGATCACGGTTGTTCAGCTTAGGCTTGCGCCCTTGTCCTTTACGCACTGAAATTTTAATTATGTTATGTACTGTTAAAGGTGAAATAAGCAAATGTCTTCCTATCTTTCTTTGAGGAACATTGTTTTTAAACATTTCAATAATTTTCTCACGTATTTGTTGGCAAACTGGCGATCCTCAGCCCATCTTTGCTCCTAAAGGACTAGACCTTTCTTGGATGCTGCTTTTGTACCAAATCATAATTACAATCACCTGTTGACATCACCTTTTTCAAATCACATCATTATTTAACCAATTTACCTGATTACTAGCCCTAAATTGCTCCCGTCCCAAACTTTTTTGGAATGTGTTGCAGGTCTGAATGACAGGAAAGGATGTATATTTACAAATGAAATTAAGTTGACCAGACAAAACATGAAATATTTTGTGTTCACAATGTCTGCAATGAAATAAAAGTCAAAGTACATTTAGAAATCACTACTTTCTTTATTTATTTGTGTTTTTCATACTGTCCCAACTTTTTCTGATTTGGGGTTGTATATCGAAATAAGTCTAAGTGTAGTATGTCGAAAAAGTGATAAAGTCATAGTATGGTATGTCGAAAAAAGCCATTAAAAAGCAAAGTTTAGTATGTCAAAAAAAATCATATTATAGTATGTAAAAAAAAAAAAAAAAAAACACATCTTGAAGCAGGCCAGCCTGGACTGGGCATCAAACCGGCAGTAACTACTTGGTGGTTGCCTGTCGGCAGCAGTGCTAACCACTGAGCCAATAGGCCACCAAAGAATTTATGTTGAAAACAGTAATAGAATATCATGTCGATAAAAGCCATTAAAAAGTCATAGTATAGTATGTCAAAAAAAGTCAAGGTATAGTATGTTGAAAAAGTCATAGTATAGTTTGTTGAAAAAAGGAATGAAAAAGTCATAGTATATCGAAAAAAGTCAAAGTGTAGTATGTCGATAAAGGTCATAGTGTAGTATGTCGAAAAAAGTGACAAAAAAGTCATAATATAGTATCGAAAAAAAGTCATAGTATACTATGTCGAAAAAAGCCATTGAAAGGTCAAGTTTAGTATGTTGAAGAAAATCATAGTATAGTATGTCGAAAAAAATGTCAGCAGTGCAAACTACTTTGCCAGTGTGCCACCAAAGAATGTGTGGAAAACAGTAATAGCATAGGATGTCGAAAAAAGACATTAAAAAGTCATAGTATGGTATGTCGAAAAAAGCATCATGAAAGGGGCCAGCCTGGACTGGGTATTGAACCTGAGTCAGTCTGCAGTATCTACTTGTTGCCTGTTGCCAGCAGTGCGAACCACTTAGCCAGTGTGCCACCAAAGACTTTATGTTGAAAAAAGTAATAGTATAGTATGTCGAAAAAACTAAATAAAAAGTCATAGTATATATATCGAAAAAGGTCTAAGTGTAGTATGTCGAAAAAGGTCATAGTATAGTATGTCGAATAAAGTGATAAAAAGTCATAGTATAGTATCGAACAAAGTCATAGTATAGTATGTCAAAAAAAGTGATCAAAAGTCATAGTATTTTATGTCAATGAAACGTAATGTAAGGGGTGAGCCTGGACTGGGTATCAAACCTGGCTCAGAGTCTGCAATAACTACCTTGTGGTTACTTGTGGGCAGCAGCGCAAACCGCTGAGCCAGGTTTGCCAGGAAATCATGTTGAAAGCAGTAATAGCATAGTATGTTGAACAAAGCCAATAAAAAGTCATAGTATTGTATGTCGAAAAAAGTAATAGTATAGTATGTCGAAAAAAATGGCATGAAACCCCGGGTCAGAGTCTTGCTGGTTGCTCGTTGGAGCAGTGCTAACAACTGAGCCACCGTGACACCAAATAATTTATATTGAAAACAGTCATATAGTAGCATAGAATGTCCCGAAAAGCCTTTAAAAAGTCATAGTATGGTATGTCGAAAAAGGTCAATGTATAAGACAGAATATGGAATACAGGCCTGTTTTATGTTGATTAAAAGCATTAAGGATGTAAACAAACCAATTATCTGAAAACACAAAATGATATTTAGCAATTCTCCACATTTGGATCACAGATGATGCCCTAAAATATAATACATCAAACACCTTTTCCTCATATAGTCCTCATGTTATTCATGGATATTTTACATTTAGAACATTTATTAGCCTACAAAAATGAATATTCCAAAGGTGTTAATCATTTATCTTTGTCTACCACAGCGATGCAGATTTGCTGGCAGTCAACTCTGATGGGAACATGCCATACGACCTGTGTGAAGACGATCCAACACTGGACATCATCGAGACGGCTATGGCCAACAAAGGTAGACTATAAATGTTTGAGGAGATGGCACGACCACAGACATCGGGGTTTGTGGACAAAATCTTTAGGCTGTTTAGGCTCTTAGTTAATAAGCACAGTTGTTGTGCTTTCTTAAACAACAGTCAGTCAGATATCAGTCTCACAATGTCTGCAGACTGAAGCGATTGAATAAATAAGAAATTGTAGCTTCTCCATGTACAGTAATGATGCCACTGAAGGGAGTGTGCTGTGTGTACTTTGTTTAATGTTATGCCAGTTAGATCTAATTTGTACCAACTACCATTTTACCAGTGCAGGCTTTTTAACCTTTATAGTTCTTGTACAACATGTTTTTGTGAAGCTTAGAGTCATACTGCTGTGAGACAAGTGCTGGATAACCACACACATCTTTTTAAAGATCTTCATGGGAATCCAATCACAGCAAGTTTTTCTTTCTGTTATTTCAAGAGAAAATACTTTTTAGATGAGGATAACATTGCCTGGGGTTGCCCAAAAAGTGCAGACCAGAGCTGCTAATGGTAAACTGTGATAGCATCCAGCTCCAGCTTCTACACAGTGGATTTAAACTGGGCTTTTTATTAAACGTAACTGGTAACCCTAAATACTAATACTGTTGGTTATTGATGTGCTCCTTGGCTTTAAAAGTAACGCTCGATTACTACTGTAGCTAATTAGCTGGGCTTGCTACAACTGCAGCTTACGTTAGAGCAGATAAACGCAGTAATCCAGTCCTTACACTTCCAACATCCTCCGCTCAATCTTAAAGTGTTAGAGTACTGCTCTTACTATAGCCCCATACACACAGTTTTGCTTGTCAGACCTACCAAGCCAAGTTATGTTTGCTAAGCTATGTTTGGACAATTGCTGTTCGGGGGAGGGGTTTAGCTAATGTTCAATATTGTACAATTATGTATAGTTGATAGTTGTCTTTAACGCTTTCCTTACTAGTAACTAAAAGTATAATTCTTCCTTAACCGTAACAGCAGGATAAGAGTGTTTGTAGCTTCTAGCAGTGTTAAATTATGTCAACCCCAGAAATAGATCGTTGAGGAAAATGGCAGCCGGGTTGTGACTTCATCAAGCACTTAGTGTCTGTCACTGCGCGATGTGAGTCTCAACGCGATCTGAGTCGCGTTGAGTTGCGCATGCTCAGATTTAAACAATTTACCGCATAACGACAACAACAGAAGATGGGAACAGCAATAATCAAAGATATAGAAGGTGGAAATCATTTCAAAAACGTTTTAGTTATCAAATGCTATCTATGATTGTTTGATTGCTAACGTTAGCTCATAACACCATTCAAATAACAGCCGTTGTTGTGTCTGATTGCCAACTTGTAGCCAGCAGTGAACCAACTTGGTCATGTAGCTCCATTTTCACTGACTTTTTTTATTTTTTATTTTTTATTAACTGACATGAGGGATCATGCCATGAACATGTGATGTGTTACGCTAAATAATACATTACTGCCATTTCCATCTTCCATATCTTCGATTATTGCTGTTCCCATCTTCCGTTATTGTCGTTATGCCATAAATTGTTTAAATCTGAGCATGCGCAACTCGACGCGACTCAGATCGCGTTGAGACTCACATCGCGCAGTGACAGTGTCCCGCACCGTTTCACGATTGACACTTTGAGAAGCTCTGAGGTATTCACAGTTCTCTCACCCCCGGCGGGATGCAGATTGGAATACTGTATATCCATGCTCTATCGCTGTAAACAAACACAGTGTGCAAAGTTTGACGTGACTGAGAGAGAGTTCAAGGAGATCAGCACCGACATGCACATCAGTGAGGGACGAGGGGGAAACTCACGCTGTGATTTACATGTTTGCACTTCTGTCTGTGTTTGTGTGATACGAAGGAAGACTGACACAAAGAGAGTCGGGGTGAAGGCAGCTTTATTTACACTGGAGTTAAATCCCATTCAACCTTCTTGACATAAGCTCTTCTCGTCAACATTTTGTTTTCTAGTAAACAGTTACGTCTACAGGCAGACGTGTATCGGACACACAATACACAAAGCAGCAAAATCTGTGGCTGCGGGGGCTTTGAGTGTAGAGACGCACTGTAGTGTGTGAATGGACAGGTTGGCTGCTGAAATGTAGTTGGCTTAAAGGAGTAGTTCAGTTTTTTTGGTAAATCTTTGCTTTCTGGTGGCGAGTTAGATTACTGAAATGTCTGAACTAACTGATGCCCCTCTACACGCCTATGCACTCGCCTCTTTCGTTGTGCAGTGACATTTAGCACACACAAGTCTGTGGCTTATGGGTAATGCTGTTTTTATTAAATGCCTCCAGAAATATCCTTCCTTATCTAGACTTATGAAGTGAGCCACACGACGTACTGCTGAGAAAGCCACTGTTCCATGGCTGTATTTGTTTTTTGTTATTAGCATTGTTAAAAATGTCAGTTGGATTGTTAATGAGGTTTTCTTTCTTCTGGAACAGGACCTGGAAGTTTTGGCTTCACTTTGGCGCTCTGTAGGGATCTGCTTTCGGGGCAACTTGCAGCTAACCAGACTAGTGTCCTATTCATCTTGTTTGTGTACTGTACATGTGTGCGGCTGTTGGTTGCTGTCGATTTAGCATGTGTACATGCTAAAGAAGTAGTAGCAAATAACAAGGGTGAAAAATAATGGATTTTCCTTGGTTAAGGTGCCCTTCAGCATGAAAGTAAATCCCAAATGCATTAGCGGAGCTGCTCAGTGGTAAACAGGAGAAATCTGTGTGGAAGCAGGTTGCTGCTAAAGAACATCATGAGAGCTCAGTCATATTTCCCTGGACAATTAAAGGTTGGATTAAAGCCCTGTTATGTTAAGTACTGTGTTGTAAACAAGTGCAGGGTTAATGATTTGATAGTTGATTGATTGATAGTTTTAACGGTGCAGATAGGGCACGTGACACCACATTGTGTGGGTTGTATCCTCAGTGAAACAATATTGGAAAGACAGAGGGAGAGGTTGGGGGCTAGGAGGGGGAAAACATAGACCGCCCAAAATGAGGTTCTCAGTTTACAGTGGGATATCTCGAGCCGCAGAATGCAGATAGTGGTACAGTAAGTAAGAAGAATGATTATAAAGCTGATCAACGGGAGTGTGATGCTGCTTATTGCTCCCATAATGTTCTCTGCACTGTACTGCTGCATTAGACTTCTCTCTCCAGAGATGCCACAGGGATGGGCACACTGGCAGTCTCTCTGACACACACACGCACGCACGCACGCACGCACGCACGCGAGTTGTGTAGTTACACTCTCCCAAATGTTTCCACCAAACTTCAAACCCAGAGAAATCTGTTATTTTATTTTCAGACACGGTACGTTTCCTTTCCTTCCTAGTCGCCTGTCAGTGGCGTCATATAACCTTTCACACTCTAGTTACTCGTTATTTCCTTCAAACCCAGATGATACGTTTGAGCGTAATTGTAAATCATACAATGTCACAGAAAAAAATACTCCTAACCATAATACTGCTTTTTCTGCCACACAGAATCATTTTGTGATTGATAACATGCCACTTTGCAACACAGTAATACAGCAGAGATCTTATTTATTGATACATATCAATATCGATCCAGTTTAACGTTACTACAATGTGTTGGTTGACAAGTAGCTAACGTTAATGCTAGCTAGCTAATGCTTGGTGGATAACATTATAGGGTTACCACATCGTTCAACATGCTCATAAAGTTATTAGTAGCATGATTGTTTTCACCACAGACACTGATAAAAGCAGCGCTGGGCTAACACACGAATGAGTTTACCAGTTATGTTAAAGTTAGCTGTATAGATTAGATGACTAATCTAATGCTAATTTAGCCAGCTAGCACCCCGGTCTGTCTGCCTGGGATAACAGCTGACAACACAGCCAGGACATTAAGCAGCTAGCAGTAGCTAGCAATAGCCAGTTACCGTTAGCCCATAGCCAGCCATCATTACAGCAATCCATACAGTATAAGTACTATACAGCAATTAACTCCGGTGCCGGGTGCTTACGACACGAACGGCAGTTTAATGAGGCGTTGGGAAACCATATCAGACCCAGATCTGAGTCGCAACAGCGGCCATCCATAGCTAATGTTAGCTAGCTAGCTACATCTCCGTTAGCGCTAGCTACCGGTGTTCGTGCCGAAAATCACCTCCCTGCCGAATTTCTCACCCTTTCGCGTTTAGCTGTCTTTACAGTTAGCTAAATTAACCCGACAAGCACCAAAACAAATAGTTAAGATTAAAGAAAAGTGAAGGGGGAGATCGTTCCGGGCAGCTTGGAGATGTTCTGCTGCTGCACATCGGCCATCGGCCGCCCTCGCTGTCCCAGGCCCGGCCGGAGATTCCCCTGGCAATCCCCACCCACACCTGTCTCTCAGCCTCGTTGAGTAGCTAGCTAGCGTTACAACAAACCCTGTCCCACCCCGGTGTTGAAACCATCCAAAAGATGACAGTGACGTGAAATATATTGTGATAGTCACTGTGTTTTAGCTGTTGGCTAATGTTAGCTTGCTGGCTCACTAGCTAGCTAGCTAACTGGTCAGCTACCAATATAGATCAAATCAAGAAAAATGTAATTATGTTGAGAAAATGCAGCTATGTTATTAGAATGACATGAATAAACGTTACTAAAGGTAAAGTGAATACATTTGAATGGGTACACTTTTGAATGGGTACACAGACGCATTTTAATCGGCAGGTGTTTAAAAAGTACAACTCCCAGAATTCCACGCAACTTACCAACGTCATCAAAAGTCCGTGTTTACAATCCATTGTTTTGGTTGAGAGACCCCTAGCGGCAGAAAGTTGCATATTGTACGTTTAAATCCTTTGTGGAATTTCTAAGTTGTGGGGCATCAGTGTAGCTAAGAGAAGGATGCTTGCTAGCAGAAACAACAGAAAACACAGAAGACAATTGTAGCTGGAGGATTGCATTTCATTCAAGTCGACGCCCCGATTCCTGCACCTTTAAAATGCTCTCGGGCTGTGACTCTGATTGTGAGTTTACCTCTTCACCATTTTTCAGAATCACTGGCCATCACATGTTGGTATGGGCCATGGCTGACAGAAGAGACACTGGAACAGGAGCTAGACTTTAAAATGGCGGGGATATAGATTTGCCTTCAGCTTCACTCGCCCAAGTTCAATTTATAACTCGGTGTCACAGGAAAGGTCTTAGGGCTGAAATACTGGCAATTACATTTGCACAGTCACGTAATTCCTGTCTACTTCTACTTTTTATTTCAAGTAAAAGTGGCGAGTTTCAGGGGATTGTCCTCCGTGCTCGACAAAAAGGTGCATCTTTAAATTACTAATCCCATAGGTAAGATTCCAGCAGTGAGCTTTTATTTCTAGCTGCTGTCACTTGAAGGACATTTTCATGTGACAAATAAATTAAAATGGTTTCAATCAGTTGATTTATTGTAGTTTTAGTAATTCACATATTCAGTCACACTGCAGGAAAATAAGAGTCACAGTTCTGACTGACAGGCTGTTTTCATCATTGTTAATCTTTCCTTAAATTTGCTGGACAGCACGGTACATTACTGCTGAGCTGTGGGGGAAGAAGTCAAGTGTGGTGGTCACAGAATTGAGTCCTACCTGGCAGTAAAACGATGGATTAAAGGAGGAATTTAGAGTGGCTGTGACAGACAGAATCACCCAAGCTTCAACTGGGCCAAAGACCACAAAACTCTTTGCCAAAGGACGGTAGGAAAGACAGCATTAAGTAATCTACTGTATGCCACTTAGACAAAACAGTCATTTCATTTTTCGAATATTTAAGAGCCAAATACTGTATTGTAGGCAGCTCTGTGTTGATCCTACAAATGGTGTGCCCAGGTTGAAAACCTTGAAATAAGTATCTGAAAATGAATTTATTTCCTTTAATCATTAACATTTTTCTTTTACTTAAATGTTATAAATTACTTGTGTCTAAGTTTGTGCCCATTATATATCAGTGCAACACAACAAAAATCAGTGTCTGCTGCTATCCATTAAACCTTGAATTTCAAAAGAAAAATCAATACTTGCTGAGAAGCGTTTATCATGGACCCCATGAACTGTTGCTTGTAGAAAATCTCCAGTGTAATTAAAAAAAAAAAAAAAAAAAATGTTGCTGTCAATCCAGGAAATGCATTTTTCTCTACAACGTTCACTTTTTGAAGTTAGTTTTTATGTACAAGCATTATGAAGTGTTCCTGGGCCCTCCTCTCTGTCCCTCCATGTGGCTCAGATCAGTGAAGCGGGGAAAACTGTCCGCCCTTGTGATTAACGCTGCGGTTCTGCTTGTGCATTTGATTGACAGGCATCACCCAGGAGATGATCAACGAGACACGAGCGTCAACAGAGAGAAGGATGCTGGGAGACATTCAGGAACTGCTGAGACAGGGAGAGGAGGTCAACCAACAGGACTCTCAGGGAGCCACGCTGGTAAGACTTTTTGCTCCATTAGTTTTGACTTTTCTCTACCAATATCAATTTTAAACAAGCTGACTAAATGTTTTTCGTCATTTCAACAATTAAAAAATGTGGCTGAATCCAAAATATCTCTTCTCTTAGGACCAGGGTATAAAGAAAATGTCAAAACACCAGACAAAATATTAAAACAGTACATTCAAGTTTGTTTTTCAAGTACATACAAGGTAAAAATGAAATAAAACAAAGTGGCAGTAGATGACTAGCATGGGTGTGCATTTGTTTTATTGATTCATTTTAGTACGAATATAAAATAATTATACATGACAGTTAGTATTTTTTGGAATGTGCCAACAATACCAATAATAACCAACGATGCTGTTGGTCTTGAGGCAATAGTTTTTTTTCTATGGAAAATGATCCAAAAAAGTTTAAAAAGGAAGCAGGGGACACGCCTGAGTGTAGCATTTAAAACTGTTGCTGAACCAGCAGCAGCAGCCTGTATTGACACCAATCCAATCCAACTTTATTTGTAAAGCACATTTAAAACAACCAGGTTGACCAAAGTGCTGGACATTGACATGATTATGAACACGCGAGTAACAAAACAAACATTTAAAACAAATAACAGACTAGAAAAATAAAGTGCAGAATACAGAATACAACTCTCAAGCAGGTTTGAAGGGCAATGAATAAAAGTGAGTTTTAAGTCGTGATTTAAAAATGTGAAGGCTGGGGGCCAATCTGACATGCAGAGGCAATTCATTCCAAAGACTTGGGGCCACGACCGAGAACGCTCGATCTCCCCTATTTTTGAGCCGCGTTCTAGGGACAACAAGGAGTAGCTGGTCAGCAGACCTCAACGACCTCAGAGGAGCGTGCGGCACCAGACAGGGTGCATCCATAGATTCATGCAGTTTATGTGCACTGACGCCACAAAAACTGGGATTTATTAGACCAGCCAACATTTGAATATGAATGTTATGGCAATAAGACAGACATGATCCTAAAGCTGTTTGGGCATATAATTTGGTAGACATGATTGATCATTAGCTTGCAGCTGTAAAAAAGAGAGAGACTAAACACTACAGAGCTATAAATAAGGCTAAGTAACTCGTTCACAGCTGCCTCCAAGTCTGCAGACTCTGTCAAGAGTCTAAGCTGTCATGGTGTGACTTCTGTGACAAAAATTACTCTTAATAATAATAAAAATGATCAAACATCACAGATCTGCACTAAGAGGAAAAAGGAAAGGGTGTGTAAATATTCAGTGGACCATCTTTATTATAGATTCACCTTTTACCGATTATGCGCTCTGCAACACTGGCTCATAAGGCTATAAAACCGTTGAAGCTAATCAGGCATTTAGAGACTCATTATCATCTTCTTAAAGGCAAATCAGCGGTAGGATTTCAAAATGCTCTGCGGATATAAAAGTGATGTATTCGTGAGCACTGAATACACCTGTAGTCATAATTTAAAAATGATGCAATGTTAGAATAAACCTTTAATGATGAATATGTATGCATGAAGGAAAACAATAATACATTGTCAATTGACTGACAATCATAAAAGCAAAATTATCACAGCTGAATACATAATAATTTACTTAAAATTTAAACAATCCACCATTGGCCTAATAAATGAGCACAAAAGCTTGAAAAAAGATTGGCATTAATTATAAATGCATTGAAACAAAAGATAACTTCAAACGGGATGATACATTAATTAATATATATGGCAAAAAAATAAAAAAAAAATAAAAAAAGATGTCTGTATTATTATGAGCAATAACAAAAGCCTGGCTGAGGTGAAGTGGCACATTTAGCCAAAATAAATGAACGATACACATAGCTGCTGTAGGTTTGCATCGGTAAGGCAATAAAAGAATCACGTCCTTGTGTTATAAAACTGCTCTCATTCTTGCACGTTATGTCAAATGCATTAGAGAGGACTCAAGCATGCATGGGAGTGATATGAAGACACTTTCTTTTGCTTTAAATAGTGAGTCACAGCCACATGCTCCTGTGCGGATAATTAGTTAGTTTTAGTTTTACTGGTGAGGTGTACCTACTAAAGTGGTCACAGAGTTTGTTTTGGAAGTTGGGTGCACTGATGCATGAAAAAGTCAAGTAAGGCACAAACATATCGTTGGCATATAATTTCCTGAGTAGGGCATATAATGTCCCATGCCTTAATTAAGTCTTTATTAAATATGAGGGATTTATCTACGCTGGGGAAACAACATGACAGATCACTGGTTTAAAATAGCCAGGAGACATTACATGGTAGTAGTCCAAAATAACCCTGTTAAGCTTTAAAGTCTAACCACAGATTGTCTGATTGAGCTGCTTGTCCCCTTGCTTTTATGCGTCCTGTTAATCTTCATTCGAGCATGATGAAGCAAACTAGAGCATGCCTTATTAAAATCTCTGGCAAAGAAGAGAGGAAGATTTTTGTGTCCTTGTTTTGATTGGCTGCCAGGAACAATGATTTTCATCTCTTGTGGTTACAAATGGGTTGATCAAACGAGAGCCAGTTTACAGTTTAATTTAACTGATGCAAACAAATGGTACATCACTCAAAGGGAGAGAGGAAGTACAACCTACAGTATATTGGTGTGACCTACTCTCGAGATCTGGAAACACCGATAAGGTAATGTCAACTAATGTTCGCCCACAAAACTCATTTTCGTAATGCTAAATATGTGTAAAAAGATTTTTTTCTAAAAAAAGATATGTAAATGTACGCACATTTGGGGGACAGGAAGTGTGTACTGTTTCATACCATTGGCGCAGCGTGTAATTCTTTAACTTTAGTTCTAGAGAATTTTAGTTCCCCATAGCAACCAAATGAACCTGCAATTTTTAAGCTAGCTTCATATTATATTTGTGTACATTCCTCAGACAGATTCACAGGGATTTGCAAAATCAAAAACCACCCAAAAAAACACAGCAATTGTTCATCTATTGATTAAACCCTGAACGTACCTAAAAATGCGAATCCTCGCATTCAACAACTTGACTTTTAAAGTTGACCTTGTACAGTTTTCCCTTTTTTTGTTTCCTCTCAAATCATCTTATACCACACTCTTTGATATGATCACATACATATTTTATATCAGCGTCTGCAGCTCCTCATCAAATATATGATGTAGAACTGAAACAATTAGTTGTTCAATCACTTAGTCTCAATTAGTTTCAGTCACTTAGTTTCAATCAATCTTTTTCAAGCAAAAATGCCAAAACATTACTGGTCCCAGCCTCTCATATGTGAATATGTAATGGGTTTCTCTGTCTTCTATTAGAGTAAATTAAATATCTTTGTGTTTTGGACTGCTAGTCAAGATGTCACCTATGGCTCTGGAAACTTGTGATTGGCATCTTTCTAGTTATAATTTGTAATTCACCCCAATGTATGTTATCTTTGGAAACGGTGGTATCACCACTAGAATTTAAAGTAAAGGACTGTGGGTATGAACAATGTTTGGCTGTACTTAAGTGTGAACCGACTAAGACTAGAGTTGATATCCTGATAGAATAGATATATTAATCTTCCCTTTCCTACGCTCCTGGTATAATTGTTTCCTCATTCAAGTCTGACCCGGGTCATCTCAGGCCAGCAGGATCAGTTTGTATCTCTAACTGTTAATGCAGTTCACTTTACAACTGCAGAAGAGCTGTGTCAGCTGGACCCAGCACCCCATCAGCCTAAAATGATGGCAGAGCCTTTTTACAATGTTGTGTACTTAATCTGACAAAACATTAGTGATTGAAGGTGCCCAGTGATGCACCCACATCCCCAGATTTGGACCCAAGTGAATATCTGATGTAGATTTTTGCAGGTGTAGTGCGATGTTCTATATGGTCAGCATTTTTGAGTTAGTATTACTTTAGTATTTGGCATCTAAATTGTGTCTTTAGTGTGAAATCCACGCTGGATTTTATGCACAGAGCATATCTAAAGTAAATCCTGTGCGCACTGGAACAAATCGAATCATTGTTCCTCCTCTGCCCTTGCAGCTCCACATCACAGCAGCAAGTGGCTACGTGCAGGCTGCAGAGCTGCTGCTGGAGGGGGGGGCTCGCATGGACCTGAGAGACTCTGATGGATGGCAGCCTCTTCACGCTGCAGCGTGTTGGGGTCAGGTAAGGTAAACATAACAGGAAACAGATAAGCGCGTACACAAAGGTTTCTGAAAGCATTAACGGAATCTTCCGCTGCCGTTTCAGATGCATGTGGCAGAGCTGTTGGTGTCTCATGGAGCCAGTCTCAATGCCAAGACCTTCCTCGATGAGACCCCCATCGGTATATTTACACCTCAACACTCTTTATCAATGCACCTGGTGGTGGGGGGGTTAAAAAAAACAAATATCTTACCTCAGCAGGGTCTCATTTCCAGGTTTTTCAGTCACTGCAAGTGTTAACATGAGTTTGTTCTGTTGTTCTTGGTAAGGCTAATCTAAACCTTTTTGTGCTGTTTCCAGTGCTAGTCAGCTTTTGTCTTGATGGTTGGTAAAATATAAAAATGGTGACAGTCTAAGGATAATAAGTATCTGAACAAATTAATTTTAAAGCACAACAAACACGGTTTTAGTTGAAAGGAGCTGACATTTCCTGTCCTTCATCCTTCTCATTTGAAGATCTGTGTGAGGATGAGGAGTTCAGAGCCATCCTGCTGGACCTGAAACACAAACATGACATTATCATGAAGTCACAGCTCAAACACAAGACCTCACTGTGTAGGCGAACGTCTAGTGCAGGGAGTCGTGGGTAAGTGCTGACATCTGCTGGTGTTACTACTGCTACTACAAATGGTATTTAACATTGTTTATTTACTTTGTTTATCCCCAAAGAGACCTTCATGTCCTTGCCGATGAAGGGTGCTGTTAGTACAGTGTGCAGATTTTTTGTCTGAGTTCTGCCTTCTGCAGTGTTTCTGTAAATGTCTCTCTGATGTTTAGACTGTTTTTAAATGAGCAGAGCAGCCTCCCTTAATCTTCAAGTGTAAAATGTAAGAAGTATACGCTATTCCAGACAGTATAATCTAGAAATGAGTATTGTATGAATTGTGATTGCGCTTAGAAATGCTTTATTCATATTTGTTGCCATGTTTCTTTCATTCTTGCACTTTCTCACTGGAAACTCTTGTGTCCTGTGTCCACAGGAAAGTGGTGCGGCGAGCCAGCATGTCGGACAGACATAACTTGTGTCGGAAAGAGTACGAGACGGAGGCCGTCGTGTGGAGGGGAGGGAGGGAGGAGCAGGATGAAAAAGAGAAAGAATCTGATCAGGAGAATAACCAGGTGGTTAATGTGAGTCTTCAGGTTGTTCTTGTTTTGTTCTTGTTGCTAATTATTATTATTATTATTATTATTATTATTATTATTATTATTATTATTATTATTATTATCATCATCATCATCATCAGGTAAACCTAAGCATAGTTATACATTTGTTAAAGTTTTAAAAGTGGCATTTGACAATTGATCTTCTGTGTTGTAATCAATTTTGTTGTTTTAATGTTTTAACTTCCTGCACAAAATTTGCCAGATATATATGACATGACTTAGATATTTTTGCAAGGCAGTAATCTAATCATCTACCCCACACGTCTGAGTCTAAATGTCAGATTTCAGTGTAGGTGTGTCAAAGTTATGGAGGCTTCCTTCAAAACTCTCTTGATGATCAAACAGGCACACAGGAAGAAACCCACAATGGAAAAAAAATAAATAAACTGAAAGACAATCCTCTACCAACAGTGCACTCAATAGATAAGAATGCAACATAGCCACATGCCATTTGAGTGCTACAGTTGCTTTTCCTCTACTGGAAAAAAAAACATATCTGTTTTGCTCCAACTATGATCACTATTTTAAGCACTATTAAGCTTCCACACACTGACTGCAACAAATGAGGCAAGTTAGCAACAGATAGCTAATCAAAAGGGTTAAAGAGAAACATAGGAATGATGATCTGAAATGGAAGTACATTGGTGGAAGAAAAGTACATTTGAACATTATCACAAAAGAAACGCCTGGCATACATTGAGCAACAACTCCCGAGGGGAGACTTTCTCTACATAGTAGCAAATAAATGAGCTTTACATCTCATTTTATTTGAGCTTAAGCACCAGATCAAAGATAAGCCTCCCCCTTACAGAGTCAGGCCGCCATGTATTTAATCGTCTAAAAGAGAAGACTTATAGAGGGATTAAAGCTATCTCCATGTTCTTGATGTCCCGCAGGTCAAGCCAGTCATAGCTGTGGAGCTGCCAGACAAGCCCAAGCTGCCCACCATCCTCAAAGATGGCAACAGCAAACCGAACGGGCTCATCTCCACGATGACGTCCACACCGCCGCAAGCACCCTCTAATGGTAACACGGCATCGCTTGATTCCTCCACTCAGGAGGAAGCTTGTCCAAGAGAGCGCGCTCAGACTCTGTCTGAGCTCAAGAAACAGAGGTCCGCCGCCAAATTGTTGAATCACCCCTTGTTCAACGGTCACCTAGGTAACGGCTCCACAGACTCCTTCACTGATGCCAAAAACAACTCAGAAGACCCCCGCATGCCGCTGGTCTCCTCCAATGGGAACGCGGTTTATTACACGCCAGCCAGTGGCGACCCACCCCTCCTCAAACTGAAACAGCCAATAGAGGAAGAGCAGCCGAAGGCGCAAACCTGCTGCTGCGTGTCATAGCACAGCACCGTGGTCACTTGACTGTTGACGGAACAGTGAAGCAAGGAATGTGCTGTAAGAGTGAGTGAGGAAGGAAGGAAGGAAAGTGTGTTTCTGTCTTTTAACATCCTTTTCGTCCACGCCTTTAAACTTCTCTCAGAGAATATGGCTGGCCTGAAGAAAGGTTTAGAAACGTATCCTTGTACCACCCTGCCATTAGACTCCTGCTACAATAGGAGCCACTTTCCCCAAACGCAGACGTGTTTCAACCGTAGCGGAGAAGGAAAAAGGAACTGGGCACTGCCACTTGGATTAAAATTCCTTTTCTTAAATGGAGTCTATCTACGAGACAAATGGATGGAAAGAGTGCAAGAAGCTGTGACTCTGGCCCTGCTGGCCCCAGTTTACCATTTCTAAGAATCAAAGTGTGGACACATTTTATTAAAGCTTTTCACAGGGAAAGGGTCGAAAAGCTTGAATCAGGAAAGTAGAGAAGATCTCAAGGTACAAGGTGCATGTTCTGCCCTCAGAGATGAGTTTTTTTTTATTTCTACCTTACATGTGGTTATCATGTAAATAAACATTTCCTTCAAGACAAACTGACATTGTTGTCAAACCACAATATTCTTGTTGTTTTCAAATGGGCATGAAGGCCATCACAGAACGGTCCACAGATGTATCGCATTACATCACGTTGTACTACAACATATCAGAAACAGTGAAACGTAGCAAAAAAGAGATCTGTGACGTCTCTTATGAAGTATCTGTCATGTTAACATGCTGCCTGCGTAAGTAAAGTGAAGGAATGCCATGAATCAGTGGTAAAGCGGTCAGGAAGTGTACTTCCACAGCGAGAGATAACAGGAACGAGTATAGTTCTGCACTAGTGTTTGAAACTGTCACTATATTCTGTCAACTGTAGTTCACCTCACTGTCCTCTCAT